>PVJL010001038.1:0-88966 GCA_004026885.1 Lyroderma lyra
CACGAGGTTTGTCTGAGTCTATACCCCTGACCACCGCCTGACAGCTTGACGGGACCCGCAGATTTAGATCTCCTGAGGTCCAGGCTTCTTCCGTTATCTCAATGAGCAAACACAAAGTTACTGTCTTTGAACTGTGGGGCCAGTTTCTACACTCACCTCCCTGGAGGAGAGAGATCCCTCCAGGCACCTTTGAGGAGTACTGGCCAGTGTCCAGGGAGGCGGGGCCCCTTGGGGCTTCCGGGTGACGATTCTGGCCCCGAGGGAACAACACGCTGGTGCTTCCCTAGGCTGCTCACCTCACCTGCAAGCTGGCACACGCGGTAGATTCACGGGGCCGAGCAAGAATATAAATAGAGGCCTGTCGCAAGTGTGAATAGCTGGAAGTTATAAATTAAGGTAGCAAACTATACAAATATCTTATTATCTTGACAAATATTTTTTTCATTGTAGCCTGGAAGGCCAAGTTCAAATTTAGACTTTGAAGGAGCTTCTTTTTAGAACGTGGCAAGGTGGAGAGCTAGCTCCCAGCCCTGGCTCCAGGCATGGCCCCATTTTCTCTCCACCCCAACTCTGCCCCATACCCAAAAGGCCTCAGGTATGCGTGTGCACAGCCTGCACATCCCAGCTCTGTCCACATGCCCTGCAAACTGTTGCACGTTGGCCCCCCTCTGGCTGAGGAGACTCATTCTGGGGAGCTCTCTTGCCCTGCCTGCTCTGGTCACAGCCTCTGTCCAGCTGTCTCTGCCGCCTGAATCCATTTGCTGCAGCAGCTAATCCTGGAGGCTGGGCTGGGAGAGGGCTAAGGATGCCGCAGCTCCTCAGGCCACCTGCATTAGTATGCCACTCAGCCTCCTAGGGGCCTGCAGTCTCTGCTCTCAGCCTGGCACCAGGCCTGGCAGAGGGCGCTGGGAGGCAGCCCCTCCCACAGGAAATGAAGCACCAGGCAAGGAAATGAAATTGCTCCAGGCTGCAAATGAGAGCGGGTATTAGGGTCAGCTGTGGGACCGGGATAGAGAGACAGAGACTCTTACACTTTAGGCGGGGAAGGAAGTCACCTAGATCATGAGATCATATCTGCTTCACACCTCACCTGAAATTTGCCAATTAAATCTTATCTTTGGAGTTTAAAAATATGTGATGCATCTCACTTGGGGATGTTATCAACTGCCACCATACAGGTCAGTGATGTACCGTCAGGACCAGCGGCATCAGCGTCACCTGTTGTCAGACATGCAGGTTCTCGGGCCTCACTCTGACCTACTGAATCTGAGACTCCGGAGGGCTCCCTGCACTCTGTGTTTAATAAGCCCTCCTCCTGATTCTGATGCTCAAGGAAACCCAGGGCCACGGGTGCAGGGAGAACAGTCATTGATTGTTTCAGAGCAAAGTAGCAATTCCATGACAGCCATGTTCATCCAACAAGTATTTATTGCAAGTTAAGCACTGTTAGGCACTAGCAAGTCAAGATACAAGTCTCTGCCCTTGAATCGCTCCCAGTCCAGCTCAGAAGCAGGCAGGTAAATGGATCACTACACTAGGATGTGACAAATGCTAACACAGGACAGCTGGTGGGCACTGTGTGGTGGAGGTGTGTCAGATGAGACCTCCCAGAGGCAGGCTCTGCCTTCATGGAAAACGTGAAGTTGCATTGTCAGATGCAGAACAGAGCACAGCAACGTGTATCCGGTGACAGACTCTCTCCTTAACCAAAGTTTAGTCAGGCTCCTCTGAGCCACTTCTTAACCAGGCCTCCATCCTGTCGGTGGTCCACCAAGCACAGGTTTAGCAAAGAATCTCACCAGGTCATCCCCTCACCCTGGCAATCTGATCAAATGTGTCATCCCTCACCCTGAGGATGTCTGAGCCCCCTGCCTGCCTGTAGCAAGAATCCTGTTCAGCCAGTTTAGTAAGAATCTCCTACCCTTGCTGTTCCTCTTCATAATTTTCCATCCATCGACACCCTCAGTCTGCTCTTTGGCTGCAAACTTCCAGCTGTCTTTGTTGCATTGTGAGTTGAGCCTTCCCTCCCTCCCCTATTGCAACACCCCCTATTATGATAGTCCTGAATAAAGGCCTCCTTTCCTGTTCTGCAAGTGGCAGAGTAAATTTTGCTTTAACATTGGACAAGGGAGCAGTTGTGCAGAGGCCAGAGGAAGGAAGGATCGTAGCCTGGCCCATTCGAGTCCTTGGTGTGGCTCACCTGTTAGAGCAGAGCATGACTGGGATCAGCCAAGCAGGTGAGCCTCGAAGTGTGAACAGAGCTTCTGAGGCTCCCCAGCAGCTGGTGATGGTCCACAAGGGAGTGGGATGCAAGGGGAAGTTTAAAGCACAAGCGTGGCATGATTAGGCTTTTGTTCTAGAAAGATCTCTCTGGCAGACTACCTCACGGTCAGTGGAATTAGGGAGCCCAAGCCTGGAGCCCCATGAGACCAGTGAAGCAGGTGATTAGAGGGAAGCACACACCTTTGAGATCCGAGTGAGAGGGGGCCTCGCATCAGAATCACCTGAGAGATTTTTAAACCTACACTTGCCCGGGTCCCTGCCAGAACCCCCGAATCAGAGGCTCAGGCATCTGTATGTTTAAAAATCTTTCCTGGTCATTCATTTGCAACCAAGGCTATGAATCACTGAGGTAGGAGGTGACGGGGCTGGGCTTGGTGACAGATTGGCAGGTGCGTGCGGTGGTGGTGGGGTTCCCCCAGGAGTCAGGGTGAGTCATCAGAGATGCCAGTCACTGTGTTTTCAGAATGTAAATCACCAGACTGCACTGGGCGGCCACCCTCTTCTTTCTAGGTATAAAGGAGATGCTGGGTTTTCAGGAGACTAAACCTCACATACATGAACTGTCTGATTAAAGGGCTAAATTCAGACTCATTCTTCACATGTTGGGCTCTTCACAAATATGTGAGCCCAGATTCTCCAGGGTGTGGGAGAAGCCTCCCCAAGTAGCAGCCCCGACACCCCTTTCTCAGAAAGCCCACTTTGGAACTGGTACTAGCAGAATACCCCACAATTCCCCCAAGATGACCCGAGGCCTGTGTGGCATTCCCTGGTGGCCTCCTATAGGCTGGCATGACTGGCCCAGGTAGTGAGCCCAGACAACCTTTCAGGGAGGTCATCTGCTGTCTCTGCTGGGGGAAGGGCTTCCTGACAGCTGTTGTGAAGCAATTCTCCTTCAATTTCCATTCTATAGCTCCTTGTTCCCTCCTCGGTAAGAGGCTGTGTCTCCCAAGAAGTCAGGCTGACATTGCAGGCTGCAATTACCTGCCTTCGCCTGGCTGAGATTCCCTGGTCATCTCCCACCTTGGGCACCGATAAGCACCTCTGTCTTTACTCTAATGCACAGACATTTATCAAGCGCCTGCTGGGTGCCCATCACAGAGCTGAGTGCTATGGTGGATGTGGATGGATAAGAAGAAAATTTGGGATGGCCTTTCCATCACTCAGCTTACAGGTGACTCCACACACCTAATCAACCACTGTTTGTAGTGGGAACAAAGAATTGAGGTTTGTGAGTATTATGTAAAGTCCCAAAGGTACCCGCAGCAGAACTACATGTTACAACATATCTATCTCAAATTGGTAGGCAGAAGGAAGGAGGGTTAAGTGAGTTAAATCCTCATCAATCACACTAGGAAGTCAATAAATAATGTCTAGAGTTGATAAATCAAGGAGCACAAATAATAAAGCTTTGCTGGGAATCACCAGAGAATGATGACTAAGAACCCTTAGGAGTCTGGAATTGAAATCCCATTGCTATTGCTTACTAGCTGTGTGACCTCGGACAAGATCACTTAACTGCTCTATGCTTTAGTTTTCCCATCAATAAAATGGGCATAATAAGCGTTACTGCCACATGGGATTGTCGTAAGCACGAATGAAAAAAAAAGGACATAAAAGGTTCAGCACAGGGATTGGCACATGACAGGAGCTCAAGAAATATCAACCAAGGCTAAAAGCAAAAAAAAGGAAAGAAAGAAGAAGTTAAAAAATTGTTGGTGTCTGGGGAACAGGACATGGCATGGGGGCAGTTGCTTTTTATTATATGTTCTCTGCATTATTTCATTTTCTAATTACATGCACATGTCACACTGCTAAAAATAAAATATTAAAATGCATATGCAAACTGAGTGATTACTATAGAAAACTGAACTTTGACTGGACTTTTCTGGCTTGAGTATCTCTGTTCCTGCTCCGTTCAGAGTCCTCCCCATCCCCTGCCCTATTTTCACCCAGTTTTCCCTCCACCTCTACTTATTCCCTTGCTTCCTGTTCGTCTTGATTGTCACCTATTCAACTGCTCTCTGTAGGGCTTGGTGTCTATTAGCTTGTTAGGGCTGCCATAACACAATACCAGAGAGTCGTTGGTCTCAACACAGAAAATTACTTTCTCACAGTTCTGGAGGCTAGAAGGCCAAGTTGAAGTAGTGAGTAGGTCTGGTTTCTTCTGAGGTCTCTCTCCTTGGCTTACAGATGGCCACCTTCTTGCTGTGGCCTCACGTCTTCCTCTCTGTGTGTGCATCCTTGGTGTCACTTCGTGTATCCAAATTTCCTCTTCTTATCAGGACACCAATAAGATTGAATTATGGCCCACCCTGAGAGCCTCGTTTTTAACTTTACTACTCCTTTAAAGGCCCAATCTCCAAATACAATCACATTCTGAAGTACTAGGGGTTAGGGCTTCAACATACAAATTTGTGGGGCAGACACAACTCAGCCTATAGTCGTGTCCTTGGGTCATTTGCCCCCCGGTGGCCCAGGTGCCTATTGCAATGGTACTATTGGCTTGCAGGCTGTGGCATCTACCACAGGGTTAGTGGTCCTACGGGTTCCTTGAAATCCCTCTCCAAGGCGTCCTTGCCTACTTAGATGGGTGACGACTCACTGCATGAAGGTTCGGGGTCCCAGATTCCTCTTGGACTCTGCCACTACAGGCTCTGTGACTGTATATGTGTAAGCCACTTCCCTTTTCCAAGCCTTAATTCTCTCCTTGATAAGATAAAGAAACCGTTTGTCCTAAGAGACTTGAATTCTAATCCCTGCTCTTCTTCCTCAATCTTTGCAGTCTAGGAAGCTTGAGCTCTTATCTTCTGGTGTCAGAAACCACACAGTGATTCATGTCCAGCCCAACTACCTAGAGACTCCTCTCTCCAATCTGTTGAGACAGAGGCAATCACATTCCACCACTGCTTCAAGATCTGGTGGTCTTGCCTCCCCAGCATCTGTCCATCCTTCCTCTGGATATAGGACTCTAATTTTCCTTCCAGGTAGTGGTAAGCAGGTGACCCAGACCTAGCCAATGAGACTCAGTCCTGGGACTTTTCGTGAAGGTGTGGGAAAAAGAAGTCAGCTTCCTCTGGCATCACTGTCTGTCAGGATAAAATGAACCTGGAGTTCCGGCAGGGGCCCTGTCACGTGGAGAAGGTAGGCTGCCTGAGAGCAAAGAACATAGAAAGAAGAAGCAGAATTGAGAGAGTTTCTGGGTCTTGACATCCTTTGAACACCTTGATCTTGCTGTGCCTGAAGGCATAGCTACCCTGAACTTTTCAGTTAAATAAGGCAGTAAATTTCTTTCATTCTTTTTCTCTTCCTCTATTTATTCATTTATCACCCAAATCTTTTTTTTTGAGTTGGTTTTCTTTTACTTTTTGAGAAAGATCCTTGAGCTTTGTTTATCCTCAAGAAATCGTCTCTCTGCCCCTACTTTTCCTTAGCAAACTCTTCCACAATGTTCAGCCTCCACCCAAGCAGTGTGTCCCCTGTGACCTCTCCCATGTGCCCTCAGCAGAATTAGAAGTTCCCTCCTCTGGGCTCTCAGGGCAGCCTGAGTGTATTAATAATAAAGTGTATTATTCCTCCAATAATACACTTACCGCGTTACATAAGGTTTTGCATGCCCATGTGGTCAGATTCCTCTATTTAAATGCTCGTTTGTCTTTGAACCCGCAGTGCCTGGATCAGGGGCTGACACACATTTTGTGTGACATGAATGAGGGAATTAATGAACATATGAGTATAACCTGCATCCTTCTGCTGGGGCATCAGCCGTCTTTCTGGTTTCTCAGAAGAAATAGAAACCAATTTGTCATTCTGCTCTACGCAGATGAGTCAGTTTAATCAACTACTGAGTGGTGTGATATGTTTACTGAGCTAAGAAAATACTAAAACACAATTCTAATTTTATTGCTGTGTTGTCAGTGCTTTTTATACATTTACTCATCCTTCTGTACTTACTCTGGAAGCCATGTGGTACAGTGGACAGGGAGGGAGCAGACCTGGATTCTAGTCCCCACTCAGTTTCCTCAGTGAATTTGTGGAGTCTCTTCAGCTTCTTAAGGAAGGGCCCGGACCAGATCAGGAGTTGAAACTTCTAGGACCAACAAGGGCTATAGTGACAACTTGGTCTCAGTGAGTGACCGCTCAGCCCCAATTTGTTATGGCCATGCAGGGAAACAGGCCCAGTACTGCCAGATCTTGCAATTTTTAAAGAGAAGATGAGAATGTATCGATTTTTATATAAAATGTGTGCTTTGAAAAAATACTGTGTGGGCCTAGGCTATGAAGAATCAAGTACTCTCTCTCATATATTGCTCATAAAAGAAGAAAAAAATTCAACCCCTATGGTAAAGAATTAGGCATTATCTTTCAAGACTAAAGGAGTGGTCACACTCCGATCCAGCTAATCCTACTTCTAGGAATTTCCCCCCGAAAATGCACCTCCACATTACAGAACAAGATATGTACAAGTTTATTCATTACGGCATTATTTGAATAGTTTCAAATGGAAAACAACTCCCAAAGTCCACCCATAGGGGATTTGACCTTTATTTACAACATGGAATATTTTGCAACTAGAAAAAAAGAATGGGGCAATCTGTATGTATTTACATGAGTGATTTCCAGGATCATGTGATAAAAGCGAAGTGCAGCACCATGTGTAGAAAATTATTCTTCAAACTCGAGTTCCCCAGCTGAGGACAAAGGGCATTTGCAAAGTTCATGGCATTGGCTTTCTCCACTCTCTGCATCTGGAAGTACAGGTCAGTGGACCTCCGAAAGTGTGTGTGTGTGTGTGTGTGTGTGTGTGTGTGTGTGTGTGTATTTGAACCAGTGTTCTGGCCTCCCACAGTAAGTGGCAGGGACTTGTTTACTGTGTACCTCCTGCAGGGACAAGCACAGCCCAGAAGGCCATTGGCAAACCCAGTGTCTCATTAGAACTCCCTGGGTGAGTCATGCTAGTGTAACTTTGTAGAAAGAATGTTGGACTTGGATTCCAACAGTATTAGGTTCTAATACCAGATCTGCCCCTAACAGCCTTGAGGACCTTTCTCCTTCCTCCCACCTAATACAATGTGTTCATTCTTATAATGCCTTTCTACCACTAGACCATGAGCCCTGTGAGACTTGATTGATTTGTTTGCCCACCACTGAATCTCTACACTTCTCATAGTTCCTAGCATGTGGTAGGTTCTTAATAAATACCACTTGAATGAAGGACTGAAATAAATAAATGGGTGATTGTATATACAGACTTAGCGTAGTGTCTACACATGTGTTTAATTACAGGTAGTACCAGTTTACTTAATGTTAAGATGATGGTAATTACAAGTGGTATGACTTTAGACAAATTAATGAAATCCTTGAGTCTCTGTTTCCTCATCTATCTTATGGATACAATAATACCTATTTCCAGGTGGTGTTGTGTGCATTAATGAGTAACATGCAAATCACTCAGTATATCTTTGACACATAAGAGAATACATGCTGGTGATTATTAAAGAGAAGTGGCATAAAATAAACAGCTGACTCAGGCGGATCTCTTGATGGAGCATTGCATGAAGAGGCTCTGCCTGCACCTCCCTCTGCCCTTGCATGTAGGCTAACCATCCGCTCTTCAACAAGCACTGGTTGAGCAGATCCTATGTGCTGGGCACCTTGCCAACTGCTAAGAGTAGCATTAAAAATGAGCAATTAATGAGTTTCTTTGGGGGGTGATGAAAATGTTCTAAAATTGTGGTAGCAGTTGCATGCAACTTGGTGAATATACTAAAAGCCTTTGAATTGTACACTCTAAGTGGGTGACTGAATTGTATGCCATGTGAATTGCATCTCAATAAGGTTGTTATTAAAAACAAAACAAAACAATAGACCTATGTCTATCACTTCCTTCCTGTGTGACTTTGGGCAAGTCACCTCACCTCTCTGCTTCAGTTTCCTCTTCTAGAATATAGGAATAATAATATTAATCGAACCTACTGCATAGGGTTTTGGTGAGGACTATAAAAGACAATGTTTGAAAAATGCTAGGTTCGAGTTTGGTGTGTAGTAAGAGCTCTATCATCATCACCATCATCTTTATTAATAAGTCAATGCACTCTTAGCTCCACCGGGGGATGGGGGAACAGGAAGGAGTCAGTGAAGAAGTGAGGGAGAAAGAGACTCCATCTGCACAGAAGGATGTAAAGGGTAGGCCTGGAAGGAGAAACAGCATGAGCATAGATATGGAAGTGAGACATCATGGTAAGGCAAGGGCCTACTAGCGGTTGTGCACAAAGTACAAGTCCAACAACTTAAACTTTATTGTGCATACAACAGGGAGGAGGGCTGTGATAACCAAGGGAAAGCAACATGGCAAGTTTGCATACCAGAATGATCACTACAGTAGGGAAGTTGAATTTTAAGAAATGAAGGACTGAAGTGACAGAGGAGTTAGGAGACTATTGCAACAATTCAAAGGAGAGATGATAAAGGTTTTAACTTGGACTTTGAGATTAGGGTATCAAGGCCAGCACTGCTTTGATCATGAGGGATACTCACTCACAACTTCAGGGAAAGGCTATACAGCAGGAAACCTTAGAGAACCCCCAGGGCATGGAGCAAGGAAAGCACCCCAGAAACTAGGACCGGAACTGGGAAACCAGGAGCCAAGGTGGGTATCTTTCAGTTTTCTGTCTCAGCATCTCTGCTCCTTGCTCTTCAGTTCTATTGTCTTCTTTCGACTGATGCATGTCCTGTGTTACTGCTTTCCTGTAACTTCTCTTTGTAAGTAGCCCAAGAGTAATCTCCACCCTGACACTACCTTCTACCTCTTCCCTCTGGGCCACTTGATTCCAGTTTCTGAGACAGGATCTGTATGGCTTTACTCATCTTTTTGAACAAGCTCAGGAAAATCACAGGCCAAGAGCCAACCCATAGATGAGAGTGGGGGCCAGTCTACAAAGCAGAGAATTTGGTTGTTGGAGGTAGCAGCATTCTGATAACGGACTTTTCTTGCCGGCACCTGAAATACATCTCATATAGTAGGCCTAGAGGGGAAGGGATAAATTTAAAATTTATTAGGCAATAAAATCAGCATTATTAGGTGATTGTTTGGATGTGGGAGGTGAGCTGGAGTGGAGGCAAGGATGATGTCAGGAGTTGGCTTGGGTAACTGGATGATCTCCCAGCTCCACTTTCCTCTATGTTGGTGCTGTTCTCGGGTTCTCAGACAACTTCTCCCCTTGATTCATTCTTGCCAGACCCCTTGTCACTAGTAAAGACCACCAAGCCTTGTTTTCTGAATGTATTTCTTTTTTTTTTTTTTTTTTAATTTCCTGGGTTTTTTTGTTTGTTTGTTTGTTTTGTATGTGGGTAGTTCCCTGGCCAGGAATCGAACCCAGGCCGCAGCGCTGACAGTGCCAGCGACAAAGCCTTAAGTCACTACACTACCAGGGAACTCCTGAATATATTTCTTGCAGTTAGACCTAGGTGAGACTTCTCTGGATCCAGTGAAGTTTGCTGGAAGGTGCCATCTAGTGGAACATCAAATGACCTGCCACTTAGATCAAAAGAAACCTTAGGAGGGTTTTACAGCCCAGACAACCATTGAGCAGTGGGTCCCCTCATCTCACCTGATTGGAGATTGGAATCACCAGGAAATAAGTCCTAACCCCAGAGCTTTTGCTTAATTGGTCTGGGGTGCAGGGTGGGTATCCAGAATTTTAAAATATCCCCCAGGCAATTCCATGTGCAGCTGAGGTTAAGACCACTGGGTTATAGAGTTCCCAGGCCTTTATTTTACAGAGTTGCACACAGATGGGAGTCACTTCTCCAAGAATCTCAGACTCCCAGGAAGCCCCCCTTCCCCCTGCACTCCAACACCTCTCTGTTTGTGTTTTTGTACAACATTTTCCCTTTGCGCAAAAATGAAAATTAAACAGGAAGCACTCTCATTTCACAAGCCCTGGTATTTATTTTAGTGGCAGTGCCAGGAGGAGGTTGACTCCCTATACACCTGATATTTGCATCTGACCCTTCTGATTAATACTCTGTTTGAGATGTACCCACCCAATGACCTAGTATATTTACTCTTTGAGATTTATGGCTTCCTCTGCTCTTTCAAAATGTATCCTATGCAAGGCAACTTCCACACCCACTGTCATGATTCAATAGCATTCCCTTTTAGTTGGGAGGATTGCTTTTAATTAGCATCTCACTGTGGAAATGACAAAGTAGATGCCGCGAGAGAGACAGGCAATTTTCTGTCTGGAGGTCATTTCAAATAAGCATCCTGCAAACTCTTTCTTTTTATTCAAACTAGGAGCTGAATGCACACACTTCGCTGAACCACCTGAGGGATGTTGTATGTCTGGCTGGCTCCCCTTTTCCCATCTGACCTTGCAAGATCAAGTCCCAGAATTTTAGAATTTAAAAAGATCTCAAAGGGCATCTGGTTCAACTGTTGGATTTAATGTAGCCACATTCTATATTTATTTAGATACCCCTCCAGTTCCTGCTACTACATACAATCACGGACCCACACGTGATAAAACTGATGCCCAGAGAATGTGAGCTACCTGTCTGAAGCCACACAGGAAGTCAGGGGCAAAGTCCAGACTGATCCAGACTGAGCAGACCCAGGTGGCAAAATTTCAGCTCCAGGACTTTTTTCTCTTCCTCTGTATTAGAAGTTTGAGCCTTGTTAAATAATGCACCTGGTAGAGATAGCAATTTGGGTCATTGTCACCAGTGTTAATGAGTTTCCTGAGTAAGTTTTGAAGAAACGAGTGCCTGATTGATTGATTCATTCATTCATTCATTTCCCAAATGTTTACTGAGAACCCATTTTGGACCAGGTACTGTACTCAGCACTAAGAATATCTGGGGAGAAAAAAAATGGTCTCTGTCCTCTTTGGGCTTATAGTCGGCCCAGTGGAAGAAACAGGTATCAAGCAATCATCTGGGAACCATAAATAGTGTGACTGTTAAGGAAAGACATTGCTAAAAGGTCACATAACTGGGAAGCTTAGTCTGTTCAGAGAGATCAGCCCAGCCTCTTTGAAAATGTGTGATGATCTTGACAATCCCCGATGAGACTTGGAGCAAGAGACTTTAGGCTTGCAGCAAACACAGAAGTCTGACCTCCATAGTTTCTCGGGCTTTGCTTAGGGTCAAGCAGACCTCTCTTTTCTTTCACCATCCTGGAAATTATATCATTACAGAGTCATAGCTACCCCTATTTCACAGATGAAACAATTGAGGCTTAGAGCAGCTAAGGACTTGGCGAAGGCTAAAGAGTACTAAAGGTAGATTAACACGCATTCCAGTACCTCTTGACATGCTGATCACAGCTTCTTGGCTTGGGCCTGGTCAGACCAGCCTGAGGGTAGAGCCCTTGACAGGCCCTGTCAGCAACAAAGGAATCTAAGAAAGCTAAGGTGAGGACGTCTAGTAGGAAAGGTTTTCATATCTTCATCAGGAAGGCTAAAGGCCTGCACTAATGCCTATCTTCTAGGTGACCTTCCTGCTGAAGTGTCTAAGAGGATACCGAAAGATATGCCTATTATGATGACAAGAGGGAACACTGAAGTGAGAGAGAATAAACAGATCAGAAAGAAAGAAAGAAATGGAGGGAGAGAGAGGGAGGGAGGCAGAGGGGGTGAGGGAGGAAAGAAAAGGAAGTAAAGAAAAGATGGGGGAAGATAGGAGATACTTATCATTCATCAAATGTATGTATTAAACCCTTTCTGTGTGCCACAAACACAGAATAAGCAAATGTTAATACATAAGATTATGGCCAAGAGGGATCAGTATGCACTATGAAGAAAACACAGCACAGTGCCACATATGGAGAAAGCACTTCAGGTAGGCAGCCAGGCAGGGTCTCTTTGAGGTGACATTTAAGCTGAGATCTAAAGGCTGGGAGGAGCAACATTCCTGGCTGAGACAAGGGTTAATTCAAAGGCTCTGGGGCTGGAATGAGCCTAGTGCAGTCAAGGACCAGGAAGGTGCTTGTGGCTGGTTTGGAGCAAGTGACAGGAGGGTGATAGAAGAGGTCAGACAAGCCCAGGCCATAGCTGAAGGTTTCTGCCATGCAGCTGAGGTCCTTTTTATCTGTCCTCAGTGTTCCTACTGGTGTTGGACGTTTACTTCGTTTACTTTGGCCACAGTTACTAGTTTCACTAGGCCAGCATCAGAGGCAAGCCCTATATGCACATTATCTCATTTAATGCCTACAAGAGGCCTAGGATCACTCAGTCTGAAAGTAACACTTGCTTAATTCAGTCGAGAATCAGATCAGTTTTCCCAGAAAAACAGCCAGAGCTAATCGGCTGCCCACATGCCTCAGCTGGTATTGTCTTAGCGAGTGGGATGAAGCCCCAGGAGCTTCCTCCCCCAGCATCCCACATTGTAGGAGGAGATCAGAGTCCTGGGATTAAAGTGGGGTTCAGGGGTTAGAGTTTCCATTGTGGACTGACCAGGCTGCTGTGTAGCTTTGATTAACAAGTCACTCAGTAAGACCTAAGAAAAAGCTCAAATCCAATTTTGCACGGAATCCTCTAGGGAGCTGAAAGAAGGGAAGGGAGGAGAGAGACACTGAAGATGTTCGTGTACATGATCTCAGCTGCTATACTTCACTTAACCAGTAATTACTGAGCATCTTTTGTGTTCCAGGCCTGGGAGGGGCCACAGCTTAGCTTTCTGGTTGAGCAGGAGTATGAGCTGAAACCCGTGTGCCCTGGCTCGGCTCCTGCTGCTTTTGCCCAAGGAGAGAGAGTGCCCTTTTGTGACTTCCTCTGCCTGAAAGCAGCACCTGTTTTCTGATTTGCAAAAAAAGAAAAGGGGTACAGGGAGTATGTGCTAGTAGAGGCAAGACATACTCTGTGGGACAAAAAAAGCCACTAAGTTCCTCCTGGCTTGGAGCTCACAATCTAGAGGAAGAGCTGTTGTGAAGAGAAATCAAGCAAATGGTGGTGATGGGGTGCTCTTTGATATTTTAGTTCAGTTGGTCAGGGAAGCTCTCTGAAGCAGGACACTTGATTTGGTTCCTATGAGGTTGGGGGCGGGGGTGGTTAGTTGGGGCTGGGAGAGAATCAAGAAAAGGTTTACAGGAAGAGATTTCTAGACAAATGGCACAGCAAATCTGCAAAAGCCCTGAGGCCATCAACTTGGTTCATTTGAGGAATATAATAAGAAGGGCGGTGTAATTAGAAGGGAAGGAGAGATGGCAAAATCTAGAAGTCATGTCAGATCATAGATTATTTTAACATAAAGGGGAGTCACAGGTGAGTTCCCAGGAGCAGAGTAAGCCTCATGTTTGTAAAACAATCACCTTAACTACTTTGTTTCTAGCATTGTGTTCCTGCTGTGGAAGCACATAAAAGAATTCTGCAACATTATCTTTCTCTTCAGAACTTCCACTTTTATCAAAGAGAGGGGATGGAAATTCAATTACATAAATACTGTTAATCAACTGCAGTATTAAAAAGTATGGCTGTCACACCAGCATTATTCACAATAGCCAAAGGGTGGAAATAATCCAAATGTCCATGGATGGATGAATGGATAAACAGAATGTGATACATACCTACAATGGAATATTATTCAACCTTAAAAAGGGATGAAATTCTGATATGTGCTACAACAATGATGAACCTTGAAAACATTATGCTATGTGAAATAAGCCAAACACAAAAGGACAAATACTGTATGATTCCACTTATATGAAGTACCTAGAATGGTCAAATTCATAAAGATAGAAAATAGAATGATGATTTCCAGGGTTTGAGAGGAGGAAGGAATGGAAAGTTAGTGTTTAAGCTGTACAGATGTTTTAGTTTGGGATGATAAAAAAAGTTCTGGAGATGGATAGCGATGATGGTTGCACAAAAATGTCAATGGACTTAATGCCACTGAATGGTTAAAATGGTAAATTTTAAGTTCTGTATATTTTAGTACAAAAAATATTTAAGAAAAAAAGACACAGAGTTAGGATCTAGGGATAGAAGAGTGGGCAGTCTAGGCAGAGGTAATAGCAAGTGCAAAGTCCTGGAGGCAGGTATGTGCCTGGTATGCTCTGATGAAGAGCAAGGCCACTGGGCTGGGGAATAATGAAGAAAATAAAGGGTGAGGGTTATTCATATGAGGCCTTGTAGGATCTAGTTCTTTATAGAAATCTAATGGAAGGTGGGAAGCCACTGGAAAGATTTGAGCAGAGGGGTGAGGCTATCCGACCTTTGTTAAAGCAGGATCATTCTGGTTTCGGCTTTCTTTAATCTGAGTCTCATCTGCAAAAAAGGATAAGAAAACATTTAATGCTCACAGAGTAAGTAAGCATTAAAAGAGGTAAAGCATGCCATGTGTTTAACATGGTACCTGATGTAAGTAAGCATTCAATAAAAGGTAAGCATTACAGTGACAGAAATCCAAAGAAAGACAGCAGCCCCCTAAGGAGTTTTGGAGGACTTCACGGAGGAGATGGTAGTTTGGCTAGACATGGAAGGATGAGTAAGCTTTCCACCGACATAGATGGTGAAGAGGAGAGGGCTTTCTGGGTGGAAGGAACTGCATGGTCAAGGAAAACAGCCAGCAACCTGCCAGGACAGAGAGGAGAGAATGATCAGTTCTAGCAGGTCATAATGAGGAGTGTGGACTCTAGAGCCTAAGTTATGGGAGCTTTGAAGGTGTTGTGGCAGATGTCAAGATCTACGAACTTGGATTTCAGAAAACTGAATTTCTGTTGCTCTGCCTGCCTGGAGCTGGAAGGACTGGGAGGCAGGAGTCAGTCCTCAGGTCGCTGGTCCAAGGCTGGGGGCGCTAGGTACAGGAGTCAGCGGCTGGCTGAAGATGGAGAGAATCAAGAGGAAGCATGTGGGGCTGGCAAAGAGGAAGGCAACCAAGAGAGTGCGTCGACCCCCGCATCAGAGAGGAAGCAGTTACGGGAAGAGAGCTGAGGAGCTACAGGCATCAGCATTCTGCTCCGCGGTCCTCTGCAGCGCCCAGACAGCCCGACTTCCTCAGAGCCCACACCACGGTTACAGACACACATTCCCTCGTCTCATGAGATGATGTGTTTAATGTTTCCGCTCCCGGGCGTCAGGGATCGAGTCTGTTTTCATTTCATCCCGGTGCCTGGCACAGTGTCTGCTACACAGTAGGCGTTCACTAATGGTTTGCTGACTAGCTAACCGGGGACAGAAACTGACAAGACTCACAAGAGATTTTGAAGAAAGGGCTCCAGGAGCTGAGTGCCTAGAAGCACACGTGGGACAGGAGGGGTTTCCAACTCCCAGGAGGTTGGACTTGCGTGAGAAAAGGTCTTGTAAAGAGGCTTCGGTCACCTCCCCGCCGGTTTGCAGGGACAGCAGACAGATGGCAGGCAGGCACAGCCACTCCATAGTTTACAGAAGGCATTCACACCTAACGCCAGGAACTCTGAAAGGAGGAAAACGAGGACCCGCATGAAGAACAGTGCGCGTGGACCACGGCTGTGGGTCCATTTCACGCCTGGAAATACCAGGGTCACAGTAGGTGCTGAGGTCTCGGAGCCGACCCAGGGTGGGTCAGAAGCCACAGCTTCAGGGGCTGCAGACACGGGGCGTCAGGCCCGGCTCCAGCACTATTTGCATATCCCCGAGGAGCTCGCAAACCGCAACAGGAGTCCAGAGCAGAGGTTGACCGGCGGATATTTGGGGTCGGGCGCGTCCCAGTGCGCGTAGAAGCACCGGTAACAAACCCGCACGGGTTAGCGCCCAACTGGCCAACTCCAGGACTTTCGCAAAGCTCCCGCGGGCGGGGGAACCGCTGAGGAGCGGGCCGCACCATCGCGGCCCGAGAGGGGGGAGCGGTCGGCACCTTAACTCCGCCGCTCCGGAGAATACCAGGAAGAGCCGTGAGAAGGCTGGGGCTCGCCGTGCATAGCGCTCAGCAGCCGACCTGCAAGAAGGCGCCGCAGGGCGCGCGTCTCGGTGGGGCTCAGGGGCGGTGGGGGCTACGGCGATCCCCCCCGTGGCGGCGTCGCGGTGGCCGAGCCCGGCTCCCCGGCTGGCGAGCGGCGGAAGTGCCGCGGAGTTGGAGCGAGGCCGGCGCCGCGGCCGCTTCTCGTCGCCGTGCTGTTGCCGCCGCCGGGCGGACGGGCGGACGCGCGGAGCTGGGGTCGACGCGGCAAAACCGGCGGGACGCGGCGGGGCTGACTGGCCCCGATGAGGCGGAAGGAGAAGCGGCTTCTGCAGGCGGTGGCGCTGGTGCTGGCGGCCCTGGTCCTTCTGCCCAACGTGGGGCTGTGGGCGCTGTACCGAGAACGGCAGCTCGACGGCACCCCCGGGGGATCCGGGGCGGCGGTGCCCCCTGCGGCCGGACAGGTGAGTCCCTCACTTGTCATGGGGTTGAGAACATTCTCTCTCTCAAAATTCACTTCTAGCTTTTCAGTCTTCCCTCCACCTTCCCCTGTCTGCCTTCTCAGAGTCAGCGTCAGAGACTAGTTATTTTTTTGGATGGGAAATTGAGGCTCAGAGAAGGACAGGGACTTGTCTAGTGCCCCACGCCCGTCAGAGACAGACCCAGAACTAAACCCCAGGACTCCTGGTGTCCAGTCTGGAGGTCTGAGTCTTACCGTAGGCTACCATCCTCCTTTCTGTCCATATCTGGGTCTCCCTCACCGTTTCAGCATCTCTTTTGGAGGACCCTGTCTGCATGCCTGTATCCCAGGATAACTCTTTGGGAGATGCCGGCCCTTCTATTTGGTATCCAGGTCTTTTCTGCTTTCCCCCCACCTGCTGATCCTGGTGTTCCCTACTCGGGCCAGCCTCTTCCTTGTTTCCCCAACTGCCCAAAAATGCACCTGGGTCTCCCTCTTCTCCGCATTTGTTCGCGTTCCCTTCTTTCCAACCTTTTTTCTTTCCCAGGTCCTGTGGGTTCCTGGGAGGATGCAAGGATCATGTTCCTCTTGGAGCTTCAGGCCCTAGAGGTGGTGAACTCCTGGTCCTTGAGGGACCTGCTGTCTTTGACCTTCTGGGAGTCCAGAAGCTGGGGCTCTGGTGAAGGGACTACCCATTTCCCAAAGGCTATTTGTGCCCAGTGCCCTGAGGCTGGAAAAGTGTATGCCTTCCTTGTGTCTTTTTCAGAGTACCCATAACCTCTCTGAACTTGTCCGGTATAATTAGGTGTGGTGCGTCTTGCAGCAAAGACTGGGATCGTAATTGTTTCTGCCTCCTTGAACTCACCCGTGTATGTGTGTGTATGCATGTGTGTGTGTGGCACATACATGTAGACTCATAGCAGAAGCTGTGGAATCACTCCTACCCTCCCTGCTCATGGCTCAGTAGGTGCCAGTGAGCCTATACATGCTGGAACTGTGTCACACAGTGGGATGGTTCAGATTGTTTTGGTTCAATGGGAAGTGGATAATTTGTTCTTCAGGTTCAAACTTGACTAATTGTTGGCAGGACTAGGGAAGAGGCTGACTTTTGAGGTTGATGGTTTTCCTTCTCTTCCCAGTATCAGGCTGCTTATCTGGGCAATCTGGCATCTTGAATACAGAGAGGGCTCTTTGCAACAGTGCTGATCAATTTTAATGTAGCCTGTCACTCTCTTAATTGTTGCAAACCATCCTGGAGGGCTTGGTTGACCTTTCTGTAGATCTTAGTATTTGGAAACTAAGCGCCCTAACTCTCTTCCTAAATTCTGGTTCAAACCCTGACAGCCAACTTAGACCTCTTTCCCTTAAATTCTGTATTCCTGTGCGTTTTTCCTGAAATGAAATCTCTTCTGTTTCCATCCTGTGCCAGCATCATGGTCAGGAACTCAGAGTTCTGTCCTCAGCTCTACTATTAACTTGTTGTGTATGTCCTTGATCACTTCCTAGCTCCCTCTCTGAGCCTCTGTTTCTCCATCTCTAAAATGTGGTTATTGGTCCAGCTCCACCATTCTGTGATACTGTCAGTGAATCATCGAGGAGTGCAATGGTCACTTGTTTTTTTCTGTCCTGAGGCAAGATCCCTTTCCTTGTAGCATTCCTTGCTCTGGGGGTCCATACTGGACACAACCCCAGGTCAAGGGGGAATGTTCTGCCCAAATGCAAACTCTCCTTTGGAATAGCTCTGGCCAGTTCTAAAATAGCTTGTGACATTCTGTCTCTGCCTGGAGAAAGCATTCATATTTCATTTGCTGTGGATGCCAGAGACGTCCTGATTTTCATTTTCTATAGGCCCAGATGTGTAGAGAGAAGGTCAAAGTTAACTGCCAGTTTGGCCTGTGCTTTCAGAGTAAATTACTCACTTGTGCAAGAGGGAATTGATGGAGTAAGGCAGCCGTTTGGGCAGAGAGAGGGGAGCAACAGCTGGGCGCTGCTTGGAGCGCTTGATTGAAATGGACAGATAGGCTCATCTGGGAAGGTCTCGTTCTTGTTCATTTCTTTTGCTCGGAATATCATGAAGAGGGGGAAGAAGGGAAGAAGCAGTTTGGGGGTGATGGTAGGAGGCGCCAACTGGTGATCCTTGCTTTAAAGAAACTCTCTTTGCTTCTTGAGAGCAGCAGAATGGAGCTCTTTTCCCCCCTGATAAGCTCTTCTAGGTTCTATAGGATTCTGCATTCATCTGCTGCCTTTCAGGAATACACTGCCAAATTTACACACAGTCCCCTATTTGTTTTGCTCTCCTGCAGATGCACAACACTAGGCTTGGCCCCCCAGTTCCATGTTTGAATGTCAGTCAGCCTTCAGGGAAAGAGGCTGACTTCTCAGAGCAATGGTGTTCCATCCCTCATCCCAGTGTCCTGGACCGTGCATGGAACACGGCAGGCTGCTCTCTGGGAAGTCTGGCATCTGGAGCACGTAGACTCTATGTGGAGCTTCTTTCGACGGGGCTGACCATTTCTGAGTCAGCCTGTCACTCTAGTATTTGTTGAGAATTCCCCCAGAGACCCTTGTTGATCTTTCTGGTAGAAATAACTGCAGAGGCTGCAGAGGGAAGTCTGACGGGACTTTATCCAAATGAAGAAAATACTCTTTGTGGGTTTGAGAGAAGTTTCTTTCAGGGTAATATACCCACTGTTTGAGCAGTCCTTTAACGCCTTGATTTCTCCACTGGATTGAAGAAGACAGAGTTTTAAATAAAGAACATTTTTCATCTGCTAAAACTTTGGTCTCTGTAACTGTCAGGCTGGCTCATTCTCAGTGTACCTCTCGAGCTGAGTAGGGCAGCTGACTTATAAAGGGCACATAATGCTTTTAGGATTTCAGCATTCATCTGGTCAGCTAGCTGCTTTGAAGGCTGTGAAACCAAGCAAGAAAAGCCATCTTCATTTTAATTTGGGGTTCCCTCTGATTCCTAGTCCCCAACTGTGTAGTCTTGCTTTAATTCTACAGACTGTGTCATATTTCAGGCTTGGGAACTGGCCATTAAAAACCTATGCTAGAAAATACATTGCAGTCCTTCCCCTCTTCTGAGCTATAATCTCTTGTGAGAAATGACTTCATTGGATAATAGTGATCGTGGAATAGAAATTGGTGGGATAATAGAATACCAATGACTTAATTTTCAAGTATCAAGAGTTTTTCTCATTGTGTCAGAGCTGAACTTTATTCTTAGAACATCCGGAAATCAATACTCCCCCTCTGCTTTTTTTCAGTGTTCTTGGTAGTAGAGACTTACCAGTCAGAAAGTTAAGTACCACAGAAATGTAACCTTGGAACGATTTCCTTAATTTTCCACAGAGGGGCCAAGATCCTTGAGATGGCTAATCACTTCTGTCTGCATGCCCAGCTGAAATCTGATGCCATAGGCTTGTTGAGTTACCTGAGCAAATCTGGCTCCCTACGTTCTTTCTCTTCTCCTGGGCTTGCAGCCTCTTGAGGAGCCCAGCTGAGGACGGACGGCCTGGGATCAGAAGCCTGGGGTCTAGTTCTCTCTCCTGCCCTAATCTCACTGTATGAACTTAGGAAGGTGGTTTAACCTCTCTGGGCCTTGGATTCCTCATCTGTGAAGTGAGGGTTTGGATTCAGAAGGGGAAAATTATATATCATAATGGTACTCTCCCTCCCCTGGCCAGAGCAGACATTGGTAATCAGTCTGTCTCTCACTAAGCTCAGACTTGGCCTCAGACTGTTTCTCAGCACTGCTATTCAGGTGGCATTAATGGCATGTCAAAACTCATTTGTGATGTAGGGAATCGATACTGTGTTAGAACTTTTCCTGGTATTTGGTAGCATGTATTGGAAAGGCTTGAATAGTAGCAGTGTGTTTAAATAGGTCTCTGTGTCTGATTTATGATGGTGCTGCTACTTAGGGATATGTTCATACTGTAATGCCTTCTCACAGGCTGTGGTCTAAGGATGTTCAGCTTTTAATCTATTGGCTCCAGTGACACAATAACAAATAATGGAATCAGGAACGGAAAAGCAAAGGCCCACTTAAAAGATAACCATCTAGCGTGCTAATTGTCCACAGTCAGCTTTTACACAGAGATGGCATCAGGATGTCATCATCACTAAAAAGCTCCTGGAGGCAAACTTGGCAGCCAGAGAAGTATGTTCTATAGCAGCTAAAAGCTCCTGGTAGTGTTTGTCGTGGGTTCTGTATTTTGCATTTATCTGACCTCTGGATATTCTGCGTGTGTGTGTGTGTGGGGGGGGGGAGTATGTCAGAGCCAGTAAAGGCAGAGCTGATGGGTAGGGCTCTGCCCCCAGGAGCTACTGTCCTTGTGTCCAGTGGAATGGGGCAGGGAGGTAGCCTCTACCTGCCTGAGTTCCTGTGGCCAAGGGGCGCATCATGACCTCCCCTCCCAGAAAGGTGTTAAAGTAGGAACCACATCTGCTCCTAGTGCATAACATAAGGCATGGCACTTGGAAGACAGTCAGAATGTGTTTGCTAAATGAGTGACATGGGTCAGACATTGTCTCGTCCAACCCCCTTGTTTTATAGGTACAGAAACTCAGGCCCAGGAGAGGGGGACTCAGTCCTCAAAGGGGACTGCAGACCAGACCCTATTCCTCTCCACGTTCTCGCTCTCCATATCCTGTTTGCCTCTACATCCTAATGTTCGATCCTTCTCTACCATTATTTATTTCCAAGATGATTCACTCCCAGTTTGGGAGGCCAGTACTTATTGAGACAAATTCTCTGCAGGAACTTACCTGTCTTTTAAATTTTTTCCCCCAGATTTTTATAGCTTAAAGCAAGTAAAATGGATTAAATTTTAAGGTAGCAGTGGGATCAGCAGGGGAATGGAGGGATTAAAAGGAGCAATCTGACGCTGTTATTGCTTATCACTGGCAGGTGGGGCTAGTCTCAGCATCTCTGTCAGTTGCAGGTCACATAAATGATTTAAGCCCTGTGGGCTGAAGTGAGTAAGGGAGTACATTTGCTCCTGTAATTACAGGTGGCTTCAGGTATGGTGTGATCCATAGGTCCGTGTCCTACACTGAGCCGCCATGGTCACAGCTCTCTCCAACCTCATATCCACCCTCAGAGCCTAGAGGAAAGAGTCTGTCTCCTCTGATAGCTTCTGTAGAAGAGAGAGGAAAAACTTCTTTCCTATAAGCCCTAGCATGCAAATGTGCTCTCTGGATCATCCAGGTTGTGCTGACTGAGTTAACCCACCCTTGAGCTAGTATCGGGTCAGGCCACCCAAATCTTAGGCAGAGCAGTTTCCCAGAGAAAAATCTGGGTGCTTTTGTGGGAAAATCTGGGGAAGAAGCCAACACGTCCACTTCAGAGTCCTGCTGACACAGTGTCCCTGGCAGTCACCACGGTGGGGTCAGACTTGGTCCTTTGAGATAAAACCCCTTTGCCGTCCGGGACTCAGTTTTGGGCACTGAGCCTGCCATCAGGAAGTCTGGTTCTCAGCTCTGCCACCTCTTGACTGAGAGGAGGAAACTGAGTCCCACAGAGTTCATGGGCCTCAATTTCCTCCTTAGGACAGAGTGGGTGTAAATGCCCGCCAGCACAGAGTAGAGGATTGAGGTGCAGAGCAGAGAAAGCTGCCTTTATCTATCTTAGGAGTTGTGCTGCTTGCTTTTTCCTTCACAGACGTCCTGAGAGCTACCCCCCCGCCCCGTACACACACACACACACACACACACACACTCACACTCACACTCACATTAAAAGTCAATTCATTGAAAATCTTGAGCTGAAAAAGAACTTCTGTCTCTTTAGCTTCTTTTTCTTTTGGCCCTCTTAACTGGAGGAGGCGGAGTGTTCATACTTTGGAAGCTAGAGGAAGCTAAACAATTCCGCTTGCTGGGGTGGGTGGGTGTATATTTATGAGTGTGTGGCTTGCTCTCCATGTGTCTCTCTTCTCTCTTCTCTTCACATGGTTCCTGTTTGCTGCCCTCTGCTGAGTGTAGATAGGAGAAGGAAGGGGAAAAAATAAAAACAGGCTCATTTGTTTTCTTCCCTTTGGTTTTAAGAGAGTTATGAGTTTCAAATGCTGAATTTTCTTCAGTTTGATGATAAAAGCCACAGCATAAAATGATACAACTAAGAATGATGATGCTGAACATGATAATGTTAATAATAATAATAGCAGCTACCATTTGTTTAGCACTGATTCTGCTAGGCAGTGGATGAATAAGCCCTTTCTCTGCACATCTCGTCACACAGTCACGATTATAAACAGGTAGGAAAGAATGAGGGAACGAGGCTCACAGAGAGGTGGGGAACTTGCCTGGGACACAGCCCACAGCTGTGGAGCTGGTATTTGAGTCTGTGAGTCTCTGACCCAGCACCTCACAGAACAGAGGACCTGGCACCCACCCCGCCCCTTCACCCGCTCCTGGGAAGCTGCTGTCAGAGCCCCTGATGTCTAAGGGGAGAGACCATTGCTCTAACACCAAAACTCTTCAGTAACCAGGGAAAGAGGAACCTTTGCCCCATCCCTGCTTGAGCCCCATTGGTGAAGCAACCCCCGATCGACCTGGAGGCAGACCCTATGGAGCAGTTTGCCCCATCCCTGCTTGAGCCCCATTGGTGAAGCAACCCCCGATCGACCTGGAGGCAGACCCTATGAGGCCGAGGTAGGAAGGGTTGCCTTTATTGCTGTTGTTTGGAAGGTAAGTAATGTGAGCATAGGTGGTTGCTCTAATAGCAGAGGGCTCAGAAGAGGTCTCTCTGATGCTTGTCGTGGGGAGGAGGTTGTGAATGCACAGGCTGCCCTTTGTGCCCCACTCTCTGACTCTGAAATTATTGGGGGGAACTTCCAGCTTCTTCCCTGATCCTCTGCTTCCTTCTGGGAAGTGTTCTTTTCCACCTCCAGCCCTCGGAGGTTGCTCACAGGTCTTAGATTCCCCCAAACCTTGGTTTTCTCATCAGAGGCCCTTCTGGAAAGACATGGCCTAGTGCTTCCTTCTGCTTCTCTCTTCCCACACCTGTCCATGTGTTCCACGTGCCTCTGGGGCCCCACACATATTGCTCGGAGCGTGAGTTGGAGCTATTTTTAATCTGTCCAGACTAGCTACTCCTGAAGGCAGTAGCTAACCTCTATCTCAGTCATCCACTTTTGTTTGCCCAAAATATTTGCTGATGATGAAAAAACAAGCAAGTGAGTGCATGATGCGGGCTGAGGACGGGAAGATGAGCCTGGAGGAATGGTTCTTCTCCAACTGCAGGGTACTTCGGAATCCTAGGGGAGCCTGTTAACTTGGAGATTCCAGGGCCCATGCCCAAGGACTATGATTGGGCCATTGTGGGGTGGGCCAGGGAACCTTGTATTTAACATATCTTATTGAGAAACCATGGGGAACTCAGTTCTCTCCACCCATATCCCCAACATGCCAGTGCCCCCAAGAGGCAAACCTCACCTTCTCCAGGGTCCCACTCCATTCTCTCCTGGAGCCATTCAGGACTTGCCTTTGAAATTCTGATCATGGGGAGTGCATTCATCTGCAGTGTTATGAGTTGCCAGCCAGTGCTCCCAGGGGAGCAGTGTGGAGCCTGTTAGCGGTGGCACTGTATCAGATGAAGTGGCTCAGGGTGGGCCTGAGATCTGAGATCTCCGATGGCCAGTGTACTTTGAAGATCCCTCTTTCTGCTATGGGCTCTGCAAGGACTTTAAGGGGCCCTAAGCTTCATTTTCCTCCGATGTCTGTGGTCCGTTGCCCTTCCAGTATGGGTGTTCTGCCATCCTGCTACGGGGGCAAGAATGACATGCTTGTAGTGTGTCAGGGAAGCATTGGTACTGAACTTGAGGTCTCCCTGGGAAGGAGTGGCATTATGGAGACCCACGAACCTTTCTCTTCAGCCAAAGAGAGTGTGGGATTGGGAACCAGGCCCCATGATTCCCATGCCCACCTCTGCCACTTGCTGGCTGGATCTGTGTCCAACCTCTGGAACCACAGCTTTCTTCTCCTAAAATGAGCACAGGGATCGCTACTTCATAGTGCTGTGGTGATGACTAAATTACATTAAGGATTAGAAAATTGAGGTGCAGAGAGGATCAGTGACCTATCCAGGGCCACACAGCTAGGAAGTGATGGTAGCAGGATTCCAACCCAGGTGTCTCCTGAGAGCAGAAAGCACAGCCTGAGGCCTCCTTCTGCTGACGTGCTCCCCACTGGCCCTATGATCTTGAGTGAGTACCCCCAATTCCCTTGGACATGAGGCCACTGTGGGAGGTGATCGCTGCGGGCTCCATGAGCTGCTTCTCAGATCTGTGTGGGCTCTGGAAAGCTCTTCCTCAGTTGAATGCCCAGGTGGCCATGCCTGGGGAGATTATAGCAGGCCCACATGCTGCCCGGGAACCCACCTCACCGGGCCAGCCTCCCAGAAGCCCAGGTAACTAGGGTTGCATGTCTGTGCCTGTCTGCCCCGTGAGTTACAGATGTCAGCCTCCTCGGAGAGGCGGGCTGCTGAGCAGAGGAGGTTGGCGGGGCCTTCTGCAGAAGGAGTTTCTTAAAGGGAACAGGTTGGAAACATCTGCAGGGGGAGTATGTGTGAAAATTACTTCCTGCTGCTAAAGCCCATTGTACGTGTTCAACTGAAAACTGTTATTTTTGCATGTTTCCTCCTGAGTATTGATCACAGTCAGCTGCTGACAGTTAAAATATGTATGTGTGTGCACATCTATTTGTGAAATAACCAGTTTCTAAATTGGGCGTCTAACTTTAGTGAAAAGTTAGTGATTCTGCTCTTGGAGCACGATTATTCCTGGTTATTTTATTAATCATAAACCTTAATGGCTGTCTCCTTCAGAGAATTTCTTTATTACTTTATTTGACCTTTATATTACTCTTTTTTTAAAACCTCACATGTATACTTTACTAGCGGTTGTAAACTTGTGACCTGTAGGCCAGATGTAGCCCAGAGATGTGTTTCATGTGGCTCACCTAGTGCTGGCCCACAGATGGTTGGGTGTCTTTATTTTTAAATGTTAGTAAGCTGTCAGTGCCTAAACACTGGACTATTTCACTTAAAAAAAATTTCTTTTCATTTCTGGATTTAGGGGGAAAATGAAAATGTCTGGCATCAGGGTCCAAATTCCAGGATCTGGATAGAAGCTGCCCTTCGAAACAGGCCCAGCTCTCCACTTGGCCACGGCCCCTGTCACACTTTGTGGTCTCAAACCTGGCTGCGCATCTTTCATGTAACTGGTGTGGCCTCTGGTGACATTTGGGTTGGGGAGCCCTGACTTTTAACCTGTGTCCAGTTTATTTTCTTCATCTCATGGTGGAGACAGGATAGGGTTTATGATCCCAACTTTAGAGAGGAGGAAACCAAGTTTCAAAGAATGCAAGTGATATGACTAAGTCACAGAGCTGGTAGGTTGAGGCTAGTCCTTGTGACTGTCAGCCTAATGTACTTTTCAAGAAAAAGGAAACATGGTTACTTCGAAATATAAATATGTAAGCTGCAGGCTCTTGAACAAACTCACTTAAGTTTATATCCGATCATCTCTGCTCTGTCTGGGCCCAGGAAACACCTTGCTTCTCTGTGTCTCTAGGTTTTTGGAATTTGAGGTCCCCTTTCTGGTGAAGTTCGTTCCAGCCGTTTCAGGGCTGCTGTGGGTTTGTTAGAAACCAAGTGAGCACAGGGTCCACTTTGTTTTCTGCCTTGTGCGTCCTGGTATGACAGGAAATCCCAAAATGTGCAGTCCTGTTACTGGGGAGTGTTAGGAGTCTGTGAAATGAGAGAAAAGTTGGCTTTCCCAGCCAAAATGGCTCTTGCTACAGACCCTTGTCTGAGGAGCAGTGCCTCAGAGGCATCTGGGGGCATTTCTAGAAAAGAGAGAGCCTGTGTGAGGGCAGTTGGGGGCCACCCAGAGCTAACTGGGTGGGGCAGTTTAGCTGAACACAGCCACCTGTGTGTTTGAGTACAGGGCCCTTTGCCAGGGCAGAAGTGGCTGCAGCTCTGGCCCCTTCAGGAACCTTCCCTTAAAAATTTCAGGTGGCTGCTGGAGGGGCAGGGGTGTGGGGCACAGTCAGTATGGCGGCCAGCCCTGGGCTGAGCGTTAGCTCTTTCTTTGTTTTGAGCTCTGGCTCCACAGCAGTAGCAAAGACACTCATTGATTTATTGAGCTGTTCCTGCATGCCGTGCACTGTGCCCATTGCATTTCATCAGCATTACCACCGCAGGAAGACTGAGGTCATTTTGCAGGTGGGAAAACTGAGGTTCAGGAAGCTTAAATAACTTCCCAGGCCTGCAGAGGTAACTCAGATTTCTGACTCTCAAACTTGTGCTCTTAAATACCATGCTGTATGGATTCCTGTGGCAAGTCATTTCACCTCTCTTGATAGCGCAAGCAGAGTACAGATGACTCTTGCTATCCCCCCTCACTTTGGGCAGTTGTTAGATACTACCGTCTGCTGTGTTACCACCCCTCTGCTTGTGGGGATAGGGTCTCCCCTCAGAGTCTGACCCATATGCCTGGGGTGCATCTCCCTGTGCCTCCCTCCCCAGCACGGAACCTGGCTGGGTACCTGCTCCTTATCTCCTCTGGCAGCCGGAGAGGCAGCCGAGGGCCCTGCCATGGCACCTTAAGAAGGCTGCTAGGTGCCAAGCCAGTGTTAAGGGGACATTTGATTAGTTTTAACCCTAATCGTCAGGCTTTTGCTCTCTTTTTTTCTCCATAGCAGTTCAGGGGGGCAAAGCCTGGTGTGGATTTCCTCCCTCTGTGATTTGTGTGGGCTCGCTTAGACTTTGGGCATGAGCATGCCCCTTTCACTCCTCTCCTAGTCAAAACCTTTTCTTTTTTTTTTCTTTACTTTTTGGTATGTGGGTAGCTCCCTGGCTGGGATTTGAACCCAGGCCGCAGCGCTGACAGCGCCAGCGCCGAAGCCTTAAGCCACTACACCACCAGGGAACTCCCCTCAAAACCTTTTCTTCTCCCTGTCAGTGTATGTCTCCCTCTCCGTCCACACTCACTATCTATAGTGTGTGGTGTCTCTCTGCAAATCCAAGGAGAGATGAGACTGAATAAGCAACAATGCCAAGGAACTATCTTTGATCTTGTCCCATCTCCTCAACCTTGTCCCTGCCAGATGGCCAGCTATCTTTGGCTTGAACACCTCCAGTGATGGGTAACTCACTCCCTTTAGTTCAGCAGAGTCCAAGATAATCAGCTACAGCTTAGGGTGATTAGGGGATTTCTTGAATGCCCATCTTTGAGGCTTCTCTCAAATCTTTCCTTTCCCAGAAAGTCCTCTCTGATCTTTCCAGTTAGAATTAATCTCTGTCTCTTGGAAATGCTTATAGAATTGAATTTGTACAACATTAGTAGTGCTGTGTTTTGTGATTTCTCTAGGCAGAGGGAGGTAATGTTGAAGGAGCCTTCCCAGTAGGACACCCCACTGCGTAAGGTTCCAGCCAGAGAAGGGATCCCAGAGAGCTGCCATGTGGGCCTAAGCTTTCCCCTGTTTCTAGAAGGTCCATCTCCAAAGGTGGCCAGTATATTTTATCTACTCTTCTAGTCCAGACACTATTTTAGTCTTCTTGGACCATATGGACTCTGCTGTGATTACTCAGCTCTGTGAAAGCAGCCAGAGATAATACATAAATGAATGAATGTACTGTGTTCCAATAAAACTTTACTTGCAAAAATAGGCAGCAGATTGGATTTAGCAAGCCACCGTTGGCTCACCCTTGTGATCATCTCTTCTGGTGGAGGAACCACCTTGAGTGCTATATGATCTTGGGTGAGTCCTTCTCCCAGGACCACATCTCCCATTACATTGATGGATGGACTGTTGTGAGTTGACTCATGTTCCCCAAAAAGTTTTGTTGAAGCCCTAATCCCCAGGACCTCAGAATGCAACCTCATTTGGAAATAGGGTCTTTGCAGATGTATCTAGTTAAAATGAGGTCATGCTGGACTAGTGTGGGCGCTTAATCCTATATGACTGGCTAGTGTGTTTATAAGAGGAGAGAGGGAGGAAGATGGCCATGTGAAACTGAGGTAGGGATTGGAGTTAGTTTTCATAAACCATGGAATGCCTGAGGCTTCCAGCAGCTGGAAGAACTTTGTGGGGAGTCTGGCCCTGCCAGCACATTGATTTGCAGCCTCCAGAACTTCTGCTGTTTTAAGCCCCCTAGTTTGTGGTCCTTTTTTTATGGCAGCCCTAGCAAACCAGTACATGGACCACCTTCCATTCCCTCATCAGATTGTTGTGTGTGTGTGCACACCTGTGTTCCTGTGTTGTGTTTCGGGGGGAGGGGGATTAAGCACTTTGCAAAGGCAGGATAATTGTCTTAATCTCTTCTAGCTACTTGGATTCCTTCTTAATTCATGGGGAAAATCCTCTCTTTCTATGGAGGATTAGCATATCACCCTGCACATATGCATTCTTTAACTAAAGCCACTCTCCTTGTTAAGAGATCAGCCTCTCTCTCTTTTTTTAAACTTAGCTGTTAGCTTTGAATACCAATGTGTAAACACATGATACATACTGCCTTTTACTTAACTGTATTGTCTGTGTTTTTCTGAGTTCCAACTACAATGATTTCAACAGTTTATTTTTATTATCCTGAGTCCCAACTCAATTGATTGGGTGGCTACCATGTAATATGTGATAGGTGCAGGAAACAGCCCCTGCCTTTGGAGAGCTCTTAGTCGACAAGGGGACATGGACAAATTCATGGTGATGTAGTGCACCTGGCAGAGTGTAATTATACTGTGGGAGGAGTTGGCTGGGTGTTGTGGGTTGGGGGCATATTACACTGATTAAGTCAGGTCGGGCTTCTGAAAGGTGGTGACTTTTAAGGTGGCCCTGAGAAAGGTTAGGAATTTAGAAAAGTGTACAAACTAGGATTTGGGCTTTTCAGGTAGCAGAAATGCTTGTCCCAGGAACAGGGAGTAAACCAGAGTCACTGAACCTTCAGATGTCTGTTAGAGTAACTGTGGGCAGGTGAGGGCTGGATCACAGGGGCTCTGGGAGGCTGGGGAGGCTAGACTTCAGAACACAGGGAAGCCATCGATAGCTTTGGCACATAGGGTCAGAAGTATGCCTCAGAAAAGTGGTTATGGCAAGGCAGGAGGCACTGGAGGCCGAGAACCTATTTGGAGGCCATGGGAGAGGAGGGCAGATGAATCCATTCATTCATCCACTATCCTGCTGTGGTCCAAACAGGCACCTTGTCAGGTAGTGAGGTCACCAAGATGTGTAACTTGCAGCCTCTGAGCTTCAAACACTCATAATATTAATAGTAACTACTATGCAGGCAGCTTTTGCCAGGCACAATGTTAATCGTTTCACATACATCATTGTTTTAATCTTCACAGCAACCCAGTGACATACACACACTATATATCCCCATGTTATAGATGAGGGCATTAAGCATCAGGGAGAGGAGATGATGCACACAGGGTCACACAGCTGGTCACTGATAGAGCTGTGAGTGGCCTGCAGGGTCCTGAGCCTGTATCTCTGCTCTTGGCTCTATACACTAAACAGGTCAGTGAGGTCTCTCTCTGGTAGCTGCAGGTACAGGGTTGTATATGAGCACATAGCAGAGCCAGTTAACCAGATGGGCGAGGGAGGTGGAGCAGGAAAGGTGTCCCAGCTTCCAGGGAGCTTTCTGACCCGCTTCACAGCCCCAGCCCTCACCCCAGTCAGGGGTTTTTTCTTTAAAGCACATGTCTTAGTTTGTGGTTACACAAACTTATAATTGGTGAGATTATTTGATTAATACGTCTCCTTAATAAACTATAAGCACCGTGAGGACAGTGGTTGTGCTTGCTTTTCCCCTCATTATTTTATCATTATTTTATCAGTGCTTTATACAATGCCTGGCATATGACATAGTTGATCAGTGAAACAAGTGAATAAACAACCTTGGCTTAGATTCCGAACCAGAAAAAAAAATATCCATAAAGAACATTATAGGAACAAATGCCAAATTTGGGTATGGACTGTAGATTATGTAATAGTTGCTATTCAGGGTCTGGCACAAATAATGCTCCTTTTTAATGAGCTGGTCATTTATGCTAAAATCCTAAGCTTGTAATCCTATAATATAGCAATATCATAACTACATTGATATAACTACTTTAAACAGGCCCCTGTATCAGCATTAAATTTCCTGATTTTGATGCCCTTATTCTTAGAAATACACACTGAAGAATTTAGGAATAAAAGGTTATCATGTCTTCAACTTTCTGTCAGTTGTTTCAGGAAAAAGTATAGATATAGATAGAGGAGAGGGAGAGAGAATGATAAAACAGATGTAGAAAATGGTAATAGTATGGAGGAAAGATACATAGGATAATATTCTTGCATCTTTTCTGTAGGTTTTAAATTATTTCACTATAAAAAGCTTTCTTTTTAATTTAGTGAAATGAACTAACTAAGGGGGAAAGGGATGCTAGGAAGAGGACCCCCTTCCTCCAAGTACAAAGGCAAGAGGGCTTCTGCTTAGCTCTCTCTTGGACCACTGGTTCTGGGAAAAGTTAACTTCCCTGTGATAAGGACCCTCAAGCTTCCTTAAGGAGAAGTCTAGGCATTGAGGAACTGAGGCCTCCTGCCAATAGCCACATGCATGAGCCATCCCAGAAGCAGATCCCCTAGCCCCAGTCAAGACTTCAGATCACTGCAGCCCGGGTCCATATCCTGACTACAATCCCAAGGAAGACCCTGAGCCAAAACCACTCAGCTAAGCCTGAATTCCTGACCCATAGAAATTCTGAGATAATACATGTGTGTTTTGTTAAGCTACCACATTTTGGGTAATTTGTTATATAGCAATATATAACCAAAACAGGTATCCCATGGTGAGTTTAACAACAAGCAGACAACAGCAAAGTCGTCTTTTTTAGGTAGAAGGAATAACTCTCATACTTGGGTGACAGTGTCTCTAGTATGAAACTGAAAGAGAAGTCAGACGGAAGTCTAGAGATGGGTGGGCTAGATGCATTCAGGCTTTGGCTCAGAAATCACCATGTGGAAGAAGAGATGGGAAGTGTAGATGGTGATACTCAAGCTAAAGCTGGCTGAACAGCTCAGCACTCTACTCTTACAGAAGAGGTGTGGGCCAGGCTGTCCCACTTATGAAGTCCTTCCATGATTTCATCTCTAAAGTTGCACATTGTCACTGACACTTTATTCTGTTAGAAGCAAGTCACTGAGCTCAGCCTCTATGCCAGGAGAGAGTTAGACACCAGTCTCTTAAAGGGAGGAATGTGAAAAAATTTGTGGACATTTAAAAACCGCCGTAGTTCCTGAGGCCTACTGTGTGCTTAGCACTATAGAGGGGTCCAAGGGATCCAACGCATGGATCAACGTCTGCCCTCCGGAAGTTTGTATCTGCTCAGGGAAGCAAGACGTGCTCCAAAATTGGTCATAAGAACCATGGTATTCCATGGAAAACTAAGTCAGAATGGATAGCAAAGGGGAGCTCTTGGCAGCAGGTGACCCCTGAGCTGGGCCTTCACAGATGAGCTGCTCTTCCCTTGGTTCTTGACCCTGATTGTTAGCCCTGACTAAAGTGATCATGAATCCTGATAGTATTTGAGCATGTTCACTGTGGGGGGCACTGTGCCAAGCAGGACTGCCTTATAGCACATCTCCATTTGTGAACACCATTCCTTGGATCTGTGTGGTGTGGCAGTCCCAATGCCACGTGCTTTGTTTATGTTATCTCATTTATTGCTTTGAACTTCCTAATGGGGTCCCCATTATTATCCCTGTTTTACAGATGACAAAAGTAGGGTTTAAAGAAGCTCGGTAACATATGCAAGATGGCACAGCTAATAAGTGGCAGAGGGGTTAAGACCACAGATCCCTGTAGGTTTAAATTCCAGCTCCTCTACTTTAGTACTGTAGAGCCTTGGGCAAGTGACTTTCACTTTTCTGCCTCAGTTTCCTCATCTGTAATATACATATAAAACTGTTTAATGTTCTCAGCACAGTGCCGGGATGTGCTAAGCGTTAGCTACTGCTGCTGTTAGTCACACAGGCAGCGATGCTGTCCTCAGGTTCTTCGCATTAGTTTGTTACAAAGCGTTGAGATGAGGAAGGTAGTGCTAACTATAGCCACCCCCTCCTCCTGTGTAGGTTTTATGAATTTGAAAGGAAAAACAACTTGTCCAGGCTAAACGTGCCCGCAGGTGTTAAATGACTGATTCTGCCATTCCCAGTTTCTACTTTATTTCCAAATGAGGATCTGAATGCTTCAAGGGATACCTGCCCATTCCCTCCTCTGTGTAGACGTAGGAGGTGGCCAGCTGGAGTTCAGGGAGCTGAATTTGAATTGGCAACATTCTTTGGAAGTGCTTTCCCTGTTGAGAAGCAAGGAGCACCGGACTGGATATCTATCAGGATGTAAGTCTGGGCTGTGTGTCCTTGAGCCAATTATGAAACCTTTCTGGGCTCCAAGCACCTCGTTTATAAGAGGGACTTGGGAACCCCACCCCTCCAGGGTTTTCCATCAGGAAGAAGATGGAGAAAGTGTGTTTAGAAAACTGTAAAACTCTGGCACAAGGCTTTGGGACTCTTCATGCCCTTCCAACCATTTGAGAAATTGTGGCTTCTTAAGCACTTGGAACACAGGAAGGTGCTTGTTAGGAGTTACTCCTCCCTGCCCACTGCTACCCACACCATCTTTGCTAAAACATTTTGGAGAAAAATTGATTTCGATCTGAATTCTGAGGATCAAAGGCTCTAAAGAAGACCAAGAACCCAGTGGTTCTCTTTTTGAATATTCAAATCTGATAACCAACTCGAGGACTTTTCTTGTAGAATTAAAGCTTCTTTTTCTTCTTTAACGAATTGGTGTTTGTCTTCTGTGCGGGTTCATTATGGAATTCATCTGAATGTTTCATTCACTGTGATCTCAGAAGCTGTGTGCACTCACTCACCACCCATGGGAATGGCACAACCTACTTTGAAAAAAGGGGGAAAAATGTCTTCCTTCTTTCATTTCACTTTCAACGAAAGTGCTTCCCTTTTTAAACTTAAAAAAGGGATGAATTTTTTGTCTTTTTGAAATTCGGATATGCATGAACCAATCTTTTAAAAAAATGATTGCACATCTCAGTATGTTCATTACCCACCGAGGTTATGAGTAAGTCCTCCCTGAGTCATCTGGTGGCACAAAGTGATGGGAGGGGATTCAGTCAGTTACCTGCCTAGGAGGCTTCTTCTCAGTGTCTCTCCTCCATTTTCCCATTGTTAAACTCTACTTAGCAGAAGACAGAGGCGGGGAAGACGAGGGAGGAGGAGGAGAAACGTCAGAGAAGCCGGGAGCTGTCAGGGATTTCTGCTCTCGGCTGTCTGACCTCAGAGCAATTACTTAAACTCAGAGCTCCTGTCCCACCTCTAAAATGGGGACAACGACAGTGATAGCAGTGTTGCAGGGATGTAGGATGATTACCTGTGAATATACATGTGGGAAAAATGTTTGTCAATGCTATTACACCGCTGTTGGTAGACATATGATTGCGTGCATATATAACATGTGATTTTCTTAAAAAATACATTTTAAAAGGTTGCTTTTATTTTTAGAAACAGAGTTTCAGTTGGAAGGGAACCTCAGCAATCATTCAGTACAACGCCTTGCCCTGGGGAGGGATCCTCTGCAGCAGCCTTCAGAGGTAGTCATCTACTCTTGGTTTGAATAGCTCTAGGGACGTGGAGGTCACCACCTCTCCCTTTCCTTCTTCCTCCTAATCATTCCAGCCCTTCAATTCTTCTAGATATAGGACAGACCAGTGATTTTTCTTTCCCCAAGATAGACAGCGAAAGAGTATGTCATGGTTAAAGATGAATAAGCGTGCCATGGCATGCATTGTGCAGACCTGCTGTCTGTACACGTTCCTGCTGGAGGTATGTTAGCCACTCTCCAGGGTAAGGTGCTTGTTCAGGGGAATCTGGTACTCTTTGTACCAGAAGCACCTGAGTTATGTCGGTACTGAGGCTGCCGCCTGGAGCAGAAAGAGGACCTGGCGGGGCTCTTCTCTCTTTTTCAGCTGGTGGTTTTTCTAGCTCTAGGTGTGTATGGATTTGTCTGAGAAGGTGCAGTCTGTGGCAATAATTGCTACCTTCTCCCCTTCATCTCCTCACTTTCTGGAAATGGGGGAGGCAGGGAACAGGTGGAAAGCCCATTTGCTTCAGGCCTGCTTCTGCCAGGGAGGTTTCATTCCTTTCTTTCAGGAAGGAATGGTGAGGAAGCGGGACCCAGAGCAGGGTGGCCTCTGAGACCATCCCAGCCAGTGCTTTGCAGACCGTCTGCGAGGTCCATGTGGGCGCTGCAGGGACCCCGTAAACATTGTTTCAGATGCTGTTGGCTCTTCCTAAAGCTGTGATAACAAGAAGGAACAGCTTTTAAAAACCACTTGTATGTGTTATATACTGCATTTTTACTTATTCTTCCAGCATCTGTTTAATTGAGAATCCTGAGATTATAGGGCAGGCTGTGTTAAAAAAAAAAAAAGTATCTACTTATTAATCAACTGTATCTACTATCTGTTACATCAGAAAGGTTTTCTCAATATTGGGCAACTGAAGCCAAACAGAGAAACGGTACTTTGGGGGAGATGTACGATGCAAGCTGTTACCTTTCATTCCTGAGGTCAGCAGTGACCAGAGCAAACCTCACTGTCCCCACTGGTTAATGTTACAATAAGGAAATGTTATTAATTTGAAAAAATTAATTTATAATAATAAAATGCAACTTTCTTAGTTTTGAAAGACTTTGCCCACTGAAAACCTACCGGCCTTTCAGAGAACGTAGAGCTGGCATCCCTCAGAGTAGTCCCTCTTTCAGTCCATCATCGCTTACTGATTAAGTTATGTCCCCGGAAAGTTGGATAACGACACGGTATTTGCATCAGAAGGTTTACGTACTGGCAACTGTGTTTATATTTTCATGTTCATGTCCAGGCAACTGCCTTTGGCTTGTGAATGGACCCTTTCTTTCAGGAAGGAATGGACCCTGGCAGACCTTTTCCCTGCTAGATTTTGTTGACTCATGAAAAGAAAAACATTTCCCTCTCCTGTTATTGTGAGTGAGAAATTCGTCCCTCTGCCCAACCTTGTCATGCTTTAATTATAAGACCGTAAGTTTTTACCTCCTGTCCAGCATTTTTTCCCATGTGGTCAGGGGACTGTTGGGCAGTTTGCCAAAACAAAATCACTCCAGCAGCCATGGAGCACTAGGAGGATAAATAGATCACCCATAGGCCTCCCTGAGGCCAAGCAACCCCGGTTTCCTTCCTCTCCTCCCCACACTGGATCTCCTTTCCACCCTCTCTGTCAGGCAGACCTCACTGACCCAACCCCTCTCCTTCCCAACCTTTGGGAACCACAATGGCTTTAGCCTAAAGCCCCCGTTATCCATCCCAGTGATGCTGATGGAGCCCCCAGATTAGCATGTCCTATGACCTCTGGCAGGCCAGGTGCCACTTGCAGAAAATAAGGTCATGACCTCACACGACCTGCTCACAGGGGTGAGGGTGGGATTTGCTTTGAGGGCCGGGAGGCAGAGGGGCTAGTGGGCACTTGAGTGCTGTGAGACTTGGAGGTCCTGCTGCCTCTTCCTGTGGAGTGGTCTGAGCTGTCTAACCCTTCAGTGCCCCAGCCCTGGCTGCTGGTATGTCTGTTCTCTTCTCATCTCAAAAAAGCAGGTAAGAAAGGAGATGGAGGGAGTTTCAGCTTGCCTTCTACATGAAATAAAATCAATGCAAGTCCCCCCAAACACAGAGTCAGTGCACCCCTCCTTCCCCCATCATCAGAACAAACCTGGTGAGGGGGCCTCTCCCTCAGACACCCCCCACTCATGCAGAACAGAGGCCCAGCAGTCAGAGTCCTGGATTTGAATCTTGGCTCTGTCATTGTCACAGTTGTGTGAATCTTAAGGAAGATGCTTAATCTTTTTAGGCCTCAATTTTCCAACCTGTGAAATGAAAATAATAGTAACCACTTCATCGACTTATGCTAAAGAGCCATGGTGAGACTGTATTGACAGGGCTGTGCCTGGCACTTTGTAAGGGCTCAAACATAGCTACTAGTGTTTAGGGGATCGTAGAGTTTGGAGACTGATTTCCTTTCTACAAATAAACTATACAGTTTAACTTAACCTGATTTGCCCTGGGTAGAAATGTTGGGGATGAGGGTAGAAGAAAGGGAAGATTCCATGGGATTTGGTTTGTCCACTCCTGTCAGGGCCCTCCTCCAGCCCGGCCCAGCCCCTCCTGCTTGACTGGGAATAGGATTATCCCACCCCGACACCACCCCCAACCCCCAGGAGTGGAGAGGGCCCTCAGCTGTGCCTTCTCGGAGGCAGCATGTCTCAGCCAGGGATGACCTGTCCTGATGGGCCTGTGGTGTCCTCTCCCTCCCCACCTGGTAGGTCCCTCTCTCATTTCAGAAGCCCTCCTAGGACTTCAAGATGAAACACTTCCACACTCAGATCGTTTTCATTGAATTCTCCTGTTCACTGTCTCCAGCGCTGAGGAGAGACATTTTAATTAATTACAGTCCCTGTGGGCTCAAGGGATCAATAACAGTAAAGAGCTGTGGAATGACTTCCTCGCCTCCACTGATTCCAGCTCGTTCTGTGACCTTGCACCGGCGCTCAAGTCCGCCAGGCCTCAGTTTCCTCCTCTCTAAAGTGAGATGCCTGTTCCCCAGGAGTGCTGGGAGCCTCCAGAAGCATAATGTGATCCAGAGTGCTGTCAGCTGTGGCATGCTGGCCACAAGAAAATTGCCATTAAGATTGCATTTCTAGTCCCAAAGCGCAAGCATGAGGGATGTTTCTCTTCTGAGCCATTTCTGGAACCTTCTTGCTTTTGCTTCTTGCTATTGGCAGGTTCTACCTCCCCTTCTGAGCCAAAGACAAGCAAGCAGCCCAAATTAAATTTGGCAGGTGGGTGTATAGGTGAGGAGAGGTCCCTGCTCTCCCAGCCCCCAGTTCCTCCCAGAAGGAAAAGTGGCCGTACTAGTGAGACCTGGGATAAGAAGCCAGAAGCCTGGCATTTTCCCCTGACAGTCAGGGCCCCGAACTGTTCTGGCATTCCTTGTGCTGGCCACCCCCGGCACTGAGCCTTTACATCTAAGAACAGAAGACTTGTTTATTCCAGCCTCTTCTTTCTTCCTGCTTCTTCCTTCCTGGGATGCATTCTACACAGAGTAGCCAGAATGATCTTTCTAAAACACAAGTCTGGTCATGTCCCCAGTCTGCTCAGAGCCCTTGCCTTTAGGATAACATCCAGAGTTCTTGGTGTGGCAGCCTGCTTCTCCGGTCTCCATCTCCTGCTGCTCCTCCAGCTCCCTTGGCTCTAGCCGTAGCCCACCTACTCCCCAGACACATGTAATCTGTCTGGTTCCCAGGCTTTGGACCTGCTTCCAACGTGGGCTTCCCCAGCCAGGCCCTCCCCATGCTTTAGGTCTCTGTTGAGACATCACCTTCCCCAGCAAACCTCCCCAGACCACCCTACCCTGCCTTCCTCAGTGTGGGTGGGAGCCTTCCCTCTGCTCCCCTCCCTGCCCCCGCCCCCCATGTAAACTCCTTGAGAACTGCACCTGTGTGACTTGTTTACTGTCACAGCCCCAGGCCCCTTCGTCCTCCTGCCACAGTGTGCATGCCAAATAATGGAGTGGAGGAACGAACTTAGAATGTTAGCTCTGGATGAGAAGCCTGCGAATCAGGCTCTCCTGGGCGCCTGTCAGATGCCAGCTTCCCGGCCCCACCACAGCCCTCCACGTGCAGAATTTCTGTGACCGTGCCAGGGAGTCTGCGTGTCTAACAGCGTGCACACCGCACCCACATGGACCTCTCAGTGACCTGGTCCAAGCCTCACACTTTACAAAACAGAAAGTGAAGTCCAGAGACAGACAGCGGGTGACTTGTGCAAAATCCCAGTGTCTATCTGGCTCTTGCTCATGTGCTTGCTTGCTCTCGCACGCACGCTCTCTCACACACACATTCGTGTGAGATGAAATAAAGGCCCACCACTTTTTCCATTCCCAAAATGTTGATCTTAAGAAAGCTGTAGGAAGCCCAGGAGAGAAAATTTGTGTCCTTGTTTTAACTTGAGGCCCTGGAATATTGTTTATTTCGTTGCCATAAAAAGCACTTAACCTAAAGATATGAGCTACTTATTTTTAAAATCTGAAACAATTACTTTCACTCCAAGACTTACATAATTTTTTAAAGCATGGGAAATCCCTGGTGGTTTATTTTCCCGTTTCAGAAATCATTTGTAGAGAGTATGAATTATCCTGTCTGATGCCATGAGGTCTGTTTTTATCAATATGAAGATGTCCAGACCAAAACTGACAGAATGTATTTACTGTTGCTTATTGTACTCGGTGACTCTGCCTCTCAGTAAAGCCCGGCAGAGGACACAAGCCATGGAGGAGGGCATGTTTGTAATTAATTGGACTTGCTCACTAGGACAAAAATGGGAAGGAGGCATCCACCAGCTCCACAAGTGACAGAGTGCAGGTGGAGCATGTTCAGAGGAAAGCCAAGGGATGAGGAGGACATGACGTCTGAGTGGAAGGACTGAAGACACTGGGTGTTAGGGTTTTCCTAGAAGGACCAGTGTCTGTACATGCCTGAAGTGCTGGAATGTGGGGGAGAGGGGCCTTCAAGGAAAGCAGAACCTGGGTCTGAAGGTGGGAGCATCTTCCACTATAATATAAGGAAGAACTTTCCAGCAAATTGAATCCTTCCAATGAGTGTTCTCAAAGGTAATGAGTTCAAGAGAATGTTCAAGGCTGAGGCTGTCTCACAGGCCTGTCAGGGTGATGGGTAGTTGGGACAAGATCAAGTCCAAGTCCCCTTCTCACTGACTCAAGAGCACACCCAGATGCCCCCAGGCCCAAGCCCATGACCTAAGTGAGTGAAGGCTCCTCTGGTGGGGGCCGTGGGCAGGTGGGAAGCGGGCTCCAGCTTCTTCTACTCAGTTCCAGCTGATAGCTTGAGAATGTGAGTCCAGTAAGGCCAGATCTTTGGGCTTTTCAAGAAAAGACAGACTTCCGGCTTTTTTTTTTTTTTTTTTTAATATGGGCTCTTCTGAGTTTTAAATATTGTGAGAGCCAAGAAAAGCCATCTGTGCCTGCAGTCTTAGCCCTGGCCTGCCAGTTTAACCCCTGTGTTCCAGGCTTCTCAGGGTTATGTGAGCTCAGTCCTTATGGCAGGGAGTGAAATGACTGAAGTAGGCAGGATAGGGATTATCTCTCTGTCCAACAGATGGGGAACCAGGACACCTGCAGGGAAAGGGGCTTTCAGAGAGACCAGCTCAAGGTAGTAACAGACAAGGGCTAGAATCAGAGTAAGCGTGATGAATGGACAAGGTACACAACGCATTTTCCTTCTTTGCCTGTTCCACTGGCATTTCACTTTAAAGCTCTTCTCATAAAATGAGGTTTGGTGAAGAGAACACTGGGAAGGCCCAATCGTAGGCCCAGAGCAGGGAACTTGGCCTCCCAGGTGCAGTGGGAGGAGCAGTGCTTTCCTTTCCCCTTCCTGCACTGCGCCAGGGCCACACATGCCTCGTGGTCACCTTGAATGTCACCCCCTGGAGTTGTGCTGTGCAAGTTTGCACATTCCTGTCTGGAGCCAATTCCAAAGCTCTGCCTCTATTTTCCCCCCATGAATCTGTGTCCTTAGGCCTCCAGCCGTGCCTGAAATCGTCATTATAACTTTGCTTTGGGGTGAAGGCTTCATGACACCCAGGAATTGCTTTTGAAATGCATGCAGGAAAAGAAAAAAAGGCCACAGAAATGCAACCTGGCATCTCTCTCAGGCTCTAAGTATTGGACTGCCAGGGATTTGGCCCTGAATAAATTAGCTTTGCCACGTAGCCAGCCTCCAAAAGCCAATCACATCCAAACCACATTTGTGGCACTCCCCACTGCGATTTGAGCCTGTCTGCCTAGCTTCCTGCCTCTCGGCCTTCCTGCCACTCTTTATGCTGAGACCGCACTTTCAAGAGCTGCTTTCCGACCAACCTTAGGCTTTCACCAGTGAATGACTTGCTTGCTTTATTTTAATTGCTGGTTTGTTTGTTTGTTTTTTTAAGAAAAGTTTTTAAAAATATTAGTACCTTTTTCATATTTTGTTGCGATATATTTGAAATACAATAAAGTGCACATTTAAAAGGTATGTAACTTGATCAGCTGTAACGTGTCTGTAATCCTGTGAAACTATCATCAGAATCAAAATTATAAACACTCCTATCATCCCCAGAGCTTCTTCGTTCTCCTTTGTAACCCATTCCTCCCTCTATTGCCACGAAACCAGACCTGCTTTCTGTCTCTCTAGAAGAATTGATATAGAAGAACTCTACAGTCCTTTTGCCTGCTTTTTTCACAAAGTATGACAATATGAGATTTATCCCAGTGTTCTTGTATGTATCAATAGCTTGTTCCTTTTTATTGCTGAGTAGCATCCCATTACATTGCTATATTGTAATTTGTTTATCCATACATCTGTGTATAGACATTGGAGTTGTTTCTAGCTGTTGGGCATTCAAAATAAAACTGCTATGAGCATTTGTATACAAGTCTTTGTGTGAATATATGTTTTTGTTTTTCTTGGGTAAATACCTACAAAAACAATGGAATGTCTGGGTTATATGGTAGGTATATATTTAATTTTTTAAAAAACTGCCAATCGTTTTCCTAAGTGGTTGTGTCATTTTTGCGTTCCCATCGTTAGTGTCTGAGAGTTCCAGTTGCTCATCATCTTCTTTCTTTTCAACATCCTAGTAGTACTTGGGATGATCAGTCTTTAGTTTTAGCTATGCTGCTATATGTGAAGAAAGGAAATTTACATGCTCTCATGAACATTTCTCCATGTGTTTATTGGCCATTTTGTATCTTTTATGAAGTGCATTAAAATCTTTTGGCAATTTTTAATTGGGTTGTTTGTCTTATTATTACTGAGTTTTGAGAGTTTTTAAAAAATATATCCTGTAATAACAAGTCTTTTGTCTGATACATGTTTTGAGAATATATTCTCCCAGTCCGTGGCTATGCCTTTTTGTTTTTCTAATAAGGTGTCAGTATTGTCTGATAAAATCTGGAGCATATGGGATTTCGAGGGGTAAGAAGGACATTGAATATTTAACAAATGTAGGGGAGTTCCCTGGTGGTGTAGTGGTTAGGCTTTGGTGCTTTCAACGCTGCGGCATGGGTTCGATTCCTAGCCAGGGAACTACCCCCCCCCAAAAAAAACAACAAAAAAACAATTAACGAATGTAGTCAACTTCAAGAATCCCAAATATTATACCAACATGAATGAGAGCATCTTAACACCATATTAACTCTTGATTTGGAAATTGTTTTGTGTAATTTGAGAGAAACACTGTGTAGGACAACATATTAGGTGCTGGGAGAGATGGAAGGAAAGGGAAATATCATCAGGCATGGCAGGTGTTCTCAGAGGGCTCACATCTGTTGAAGAGGGGCCATAAAGCATACACTCTGATCGTAATTGTACATGCTCTGTGCTTGTATTGGCATGATCTCATTTAATCAGAACAACCCTCTGTGGTAGGTGTTTCCCATTTTGCAGATGAAGAAACTGAGGCTTAGAGCAGTTAGCTGACTTCCCCAGTTCATATAGCTAGGACATGGCAGACCTGGATTCAATCCCATGTCTGTCTGACTCCAAAGTCCACGTACTTAAACTTTAGGCTAAGTAGCCTCCCAAGTAGAACATAAGATAGGATGTGTTAAGGATCAGAAAAGAGTAAGAAACAAAGTGTGTGGAACAAGAAGTGAAAAATTTTATTTTGGCTCTGCCAGAAAGCACCATGGAGGTGATAACATTTGAGTTGGACCTTAAGAGATGTGTCGTACTGAAGACACAACCTCAGTAAGAAGGATGGCAGAAAGGGAATGACCACTGAAGGGAACAGCGTAAGCAAGGATGCAGGGGTGAGAATAGTCATGGGATCTATTGACCAAAGCCTAATGTAATATCCTTCCGGGGGCCTGGTGAACAAAAAGGTGATTAAAATCAACTCTCAAAGGGCCTTGAGAATCAAGCTAAGGAGATTGAATTTGATTCCAGAAAGCAGTTGTGATCCACTGAGGTGCTTGAGTAGGAGGGTAGTGATATCATGATAGCTGCATATCTTGATAGGATAAAGTGTGGATGGACAAGGAAGTAGAAGAACAGAGAACAGTGGAGGACTCTGTAGCCCCTACTGTAGGTATCGAGGGTCCAACTAGGACATTAGCCATGAAAATGGACAGGAATAGATTAATACATAATTCAAAAGTAGAAGCTATCTCCCACACATGATTTTTATTTTACCAACTTTTCTAGAATCTGGGACTAATTTGACCTGTGTTCTTGCTGCTTTCATTGTTCATCTCTATTTTACATACTTCATTGCTTCCAGACAATGGCCACTTTGTCTTGCTTGTAATTTGTTGGCTAATTATGATAAATGAAGTGGTACGTGGGGCAGACTGAAACTTTGGGCCAAGATGCAGTTTTATATTATTCATACATTCACTTACTCATTCAGCTAACCAAATTCATACATTTACCATTCCAACGTGTTTTTTCCAACACCACCAACTCTTGGCAGACACTCACTGGGTGTCCTACAAATTTAACTCAATTCTGACACTTACCTACGTGGAGTTAGTGTCAGACTCAACAGGTTGAGAGCTAAGTCCTACATGACTCCTCCCACTTCAGATGCCAATCACAAGTCCAGGTTGTCACCTATGCTTCTGACTGATCAGAGGTTCCCACAATTTCCTTCTTGGATTCAACTAGAAACATTTACTTAATATAATTATGCTTATCTGTTAATTATAAAGAATATTATAAAGGATATAGATGAATAGAAGGGTCCAGGGCACAGGAGTTTCAGTCCCCATGGAGTTGGGGTATGCCACCCTCCCCTCATGTTTACTAACCCAAAAGCTCATCCGATCTCCTTATTTCAAGTGTTTTTATAGGCCTTAATCTGCAGCACCTCCGCTTCCCTTCCAAGAGGTTGGTAGGTGCTTTTTCAGGTGACTAGCCCCATCTTATGGCTATCTGGGGGGGGGGGGGTCCACCCTAAGTCACTTCATTAGCATAAACTCAAGTATGCTCAAAAGGGGCTCCTTATGATTGACAATAGACCTCCTATCTGGAAATTTCAAGGGTTATAGGAGTTTTGTGCCAGGAATGTGGGACAAAGACTAAATGTATTTCTTCTTATACCACAAACATCCTTTCATCCAACCATTTATTAACTCATACAGCAAACTCTCAGTCAGTTGATATTTATCAAGTATGTAATATGTGCCAGACACTGTGATTGCACAGAAGATACAGTGGACAACACAACACAACCTCCACCCATAGGAAGTCCACACTTTAATGGAGGATTATTCTGCCTTCTAGGCTTTGTTTCTGTCTCAGCTTTCTATGTTTCTTTTCCTCTTTTTTCTTTTGGATTGTTTTCTCATTTTACTTTTTTCCTCTCTTCTACTAAGAAAGGTTAGGCTTTTGTTTCTACACCTTGAATAGTTAACCTGGAAATTTTAATATGTATTCTTGAGTCTCATATTAATCAGTGTTTTGCAAGGAACTTAGTGACCTCAACTTTGGTCACTCCCCCTTGCCTGGCTTACCTGCTATTGTTGCATGTATTTTAGTTCTCATTTTTAATTCCAAAGATTTTACTGCTAATGTTTTATGTAGGTCCTTCAAATGGAATCACTTGCCTTCTGCCTAAAGCATATACTTTTAAATTTCTTTGATTGAGGGTCTCAACACAAACTCTCAGGTTTTGCTTGAGAATATCTTGATTTTGCTCCTGTTCTTCCTGGGTATACAATTCTAGTTTGACAGTTGTTTACCCTCAGTAAGTTCTATATGTTATTCTACTGTCTTCTGGATTCTGTTACAGCTGTTGAGAAGTCAGGGCTTATATAATGATTACCTTTTTAAATTAAATCTGCCTTTTCTCTGGCTACTTTTAAGGTTTTGTCTCTATTTTTGATATTCTGCATTTTCACTATGATGTAAATTTATAAAAACAGTTTCATTGAGCTATAATTGGCATACAGTAAATTGCACATATTTAAAGTGTATAGTTTGATAAATTTTGATGTTTATGTACCTGTGAAACCATCACTGTATCAGATAATGTACATATTCATCATCCCCCAAAGTTTTCTTGTGTCCCTTTCTTTGTATTTGTGACCCCTCCCTCCTGTCCCTCCTGCCCTCCCCCATTCCCCAGTCAGCCGTTGGTCTGCTTTCTATCACTATCAATTAGTTTATAGATTTTCTAGAATTTTATGTAGATAGAATCATATAATATGTACTCTTTTTAAAATCTGGTTTCTTTCACTGAGCATGATTATTTTGAGATTTATTTTTCATTATTGGGATTTCCAAATTTAAATGATAATCTTTTAAATTTTCCAATCTAGATGGATTTTTTTCCCTTGCTTTATTGCACTGGCTAGAACTTCCAGTACAGTGTTGAATAGAAGTGCAAGAGTGGACATCCTTGTCTTGTTTCTGATCTTAGGGTGAAAGTGTTCAGTCTTAAATGACATTATATATAATGCTATTGTAACTATAGTATTTTTGTTTGTGTGTGTGTGTGTGAATGCCCTTTGCCAGAATGAAGAGTTCTCATCTATTTCTAGTCTCTCAAAAGTTTTTAAATCAAGGAATTACCAGGTTAGGTTGAAATTGAATAACCTCACCTTTTATAGTGTGTGGATTATGGAGGGTGAGGGGAGGTGACTTTCCCTTTCTTACTAGCTTTAAGGTTTGGGTTTTGATTAATTTAACTTTTGGTTTCGTTTTTTACCATGAACCTATTAGAATGAGAATGAAGCCTGCTCCTTGAGAGGAATGAAGCCATTGTGGGGTAGCATCTTGGTCCATCTTCTCAAGGTTGTGCACATGTTTCTAGGTCATGGATTTGGTAGGAAGCCTTATTGCTGGCATATCTCTGCCTCTGTATACCTTTTAGCTCTCTGGGATACAGATAAGCCCTTTGACACTTGCATGTTTGACTTTGCTGAATCCTAGAACCCACGTTTTTGTGCCCATCAGCTTTTCTGCACGGAATGCTGGGTACACTGGCTGTGGATTAGCTTCACTCCACAGGGCCTGATAATTCATATTCCCTTGCAGCTTGTCAGCTTAAAGAACTGCTGTGGGCATGGGCAGCTCTCTACCCTCTGGAGAGGGAGTGCCAGAGGGCTCAGCAAACAACAAGGTAACCTGTGAGAATCTCTAAGGCAGTGGAAGAAACAGAAGGAAAAGCATTTTAAGCAGATTTTTATAAAATCCGACAGTATTCAAAAGCCAGACAAGGGTGCTTGCATGATCCAGCCCCATCTCTCATTTCTACATGGCTTCAGGCAAGCCACTTAATTTCTCTTTAATTAATTTCATCCTTAATAAAAATAGAAGGCTGTTATCTGTTCTTCTATCTTTATTTGATTGTTATAAGGTTATTTGACTATTATGTGTAATTTGGTTACTATAAATTAGGTACTGTGGGCTTCGACTGTGGTCAGATAAGATTTATTTATTTATTCCGCTCCCTTATTACTAAGTGCCTGCTATATGCAAGGCATAGTTCTGTGGGGTAGGGGTACCATGGTGTGAAAACCAGACCCTGCCTTCAGGAAGCTTACTTTCTACTGAAAGAAACAGACAAACAAACAAGCCAGCACATTAATAAGACAGTGATGATGGGTGCTGTAAGGAAATAAACAGGCTGGTGTGAGAGAGTCAAGGGAGAGGCTTAGAGGACTCTCTATGAAGAAACAGTGGTCAAACTGTGACCTGAAGATTGGGAAGAAGCCAGGAGAAGAGTGTCCAGGCAGAAGGAATAGCAAGTACAGGGGCCCCGGGGCCACGCAGAGTTGGTTCGCTTGGAGACTAGACACAACTGCAGTGTGGCTGGAGGGCCTGCAGCTTGAAACGGACTTGTGATTAATTCCAAAACCTGTGAGGTAGTGTCACCTTCCTTTCATGTTTTCTGCCTGTTTTTCAAGCTCATTTTGGGAAACAAAAATTAATTTACAGATATGTTCTAGAGGAGTGGTTCCCAATCTTTCTCCACTTGTGTACCCCTTTTAAACCCATTTCTGTGAATTGTACCCCTTGTTTTTAAAACAGCTGTTTTTAAATGCTGACACTTTTGTTCAGTACCTATCTTAATATAAAATAGTGGAAATGAGGTAGTAAGTTAGGAAAGAAAAACTTCTACACTAAAAGTACAAACCACAGATTTAATTTTACAATATTCCTAATGCAATTAAATATTGATAATGATGATCAAGTATTCAAACATTAAAAAAAAACTACTTGAAAAGAATCATGATTAAAGATAGCACACTGACTTTTACTCAGTCGGTAACTAAACTGATCAAACAGTATGGCTCCAGCTGTATTTCTGTGTTTGGGGAAGTTCTAGAAACATCACAAATGGATTGTTCTGAAACTGTGTGTGATGATGGGTAGAAGAGCGGTTTGGGGGAAGGGTTCACAGCCACGCCCTCACCAAGCATCATTCGCTCATGGGATCTAATTTTGAAGTTTCTCCGTTAACAGTGATTCAAACTTAATATTTATTCTATAACTAATGTTGCATTATTTTACTTTACTTGCTTTTTTCGACATTACTGATTATTTTTTACGTACCCCGAATGGCCCAGCATGTACCCCCAGGCGTACACGTACCACTGACAGGGAACCAATGTTCTAGATATTAAAATCATTCTTAAAGATAACTTTAGAATCTAGTAGGGAGAATACTGTAGTTAGTGGGCTGAGGAGTCCTGTGTGTGTGTGTGTGTGTGTGTCCCCAGGTCTTGTCAGCTCTGCCACTTACAAGCTCTCTGACCTTGGACAAACTACTCGGCCTTTTTGAGCCTCTGTTTCCTCATCTGTAAAACAAGGATAATAAACCCTGAACTCCATCCCTCAGAGGGTTGTTATGAAAATGAGATTGTTTTAAAGGAAATGATAAATGTGAAAATGCGTGAAATGTTTGAAGAGCATTATTAATGAAAAGGAGGACGTTTTGACTCCAGGTTGGCTCTTTGCTTCCTGGGCTTGTTTGGCTGTCGGTAATTGGATACTCTCGGAATTTGCCCGTGGGTTCATTCAGCGTTAGCTTGCAGGTGGGATGCCTGTTCCCGGGCCGTGTCCTTTGCGTGCGACAGCAGTGGTATTACAAGGAAATAATGAATAATAAATGAGAGGCTCTGAAGTCAGGCTGCTCCTGCAAGATTTCTGTGCGCAGGAAACTCAGCAGAAGCGGGTGGCTCCCTTGTTGTGCTCTCTACCAGGGGAGGCGGGCTCTCTGCTGGCAGAGCGGAGCTCTGGTCTCTGAAAACTGGCTGGCCTCAAGGAGTCTAGGCCTTGTCCTGGGTTGCCCAGTGGGTTAGTGGCAGTGCTGGGATGAGACTGTGGCTCTTTTAGAGTGCCACCACAGTACTCGTTGCATCCCAGCCCTCTGCCTCGGCACCCTGAAAACTTAGACATTCAACACCACACAGTGTTGAACACCTACTGTGTTTCTGATGGGTGGCCCTGGGGTTCAGGGTAGACAGGGCCGCCCTCGTGACACTTACAGCCTAGCTGGCAGGCAGACTTAAGTCCGTGGTAGCAAGAAGGTGACAGAAGTGCTTTCGTGGAATGAATGGAGGATACACTAGGAGCACACAGCAGGTACCAAACCTAGATTTGTTTTCATTTAGGAGAAGGGATTTCCGGGGACAGCTTCCTGGGGAAAGCGCCATCCAAAGGATGACTCAGCCAGCTTGAAGTGTGGGGTGCAGGAGGGTACCAGGTGTAGCATCCTGCAGAGGTGTGGCTTGTCTGATTGGGGCTCGGACTTGGAAGACCAGCCATTAAGGTTTGGGACCCGGGAGTGCCTTGGTGCTGTAGTGGCTTAAGGCTTCGGCGCTGGCGCTGTCAACACTGCAGCCTGGGTTCGATTCCCAGCCAGGGAGCTACCCACATACAAAAAAAAAAAAAAAAAAAAAAAAGGTAAGGTTTGGGACCAGGGAGGGTGGGGAGTCTTGGAAGGAAGACGTGCTCCGTGGTAAGAAGCTTAGATTTTATCCCAGTGGGAGTGGAAAGGGTTTACAACAGAGGTGTCCAACCTTTTGGATTTCTGGGGCCACATTGGAAGGATAATTGTCTTAGGCCACACATAAAATACACTGACACTAACAGTAGCTGGTGAGCTAAAAAAAAAAAGTTCACAAAATATCTCATAGTGTTTTAAGAATTTGTGTTGGGCCACATTCAAAGCCATCCTGGGCCTCAGGTTGGACATGGCTGGTTTATACTGTCAGGTTTGCATTCTGCAAGCGTTGCATTCTGCTCTGTAGAGACTGGCCGGGAGGGCAGGAGTGCCTGTAGGACAGCCATCTGGGAGGCTCTGAAGCTCTGACAGGGGATGATGGAGAGAAGTAGACACATTCAAGAGACACACAGGGGTTAGAGTCAATAGGACTTGAGACTGCGACTGGCTTCTTGGGCAGTTTACTTTTCTACTTAGTATTTTTATCCAGTCCTCAGATATCATGAGCTGTAGTGGTGCCCAGTATCACACTTACCGTGAAACTTCAGGACCTCTCCCTTCCAAGGCCCAGAGAGGGGACCTAGCGGTATGTTCCATGGTCACATGTTCTCTTAAAATTTGCAAAAGCAAGATGGTTTAATCACACCCAGGTCAAACTTCTGTCTCTCTCAGCTCTGATTGCCACTCTTGTTGGGTGGTGTTGGGATGGCCACAGACATTTTTAGGATCCTGTGGTAAGACAGTTGAGTTGTGACTACATCTAGCAGCATGTAAAAAATACATTGTGTGAACGCCTTAACTTCATATTCTTTTTCTTAAAGAATTCTTTTCCTATTCCCCACCCCCCCCCACCCCCCAGTGCATAAACATTACATCCCACAAAACTGGATCTGCCCTTGGTGGTGGCTGTGATTTTTCCTACCTGTGGCCTTAGTGTCTGGCAGTGGTAGCAGGTGCCAGCAACTTTGCTCCAGTTGAAGAGAAGTCTTACAAGGCTATAAAAGCCATCTGCAGGTATCAAAAGGGCTGGCATAGAGATTGCTACATGTACTTCTTTGTCTGTAGTGTGCAACTTGGGTACAAATATGACAGTGTTTATTCCACACCAGACACTGTTCTAAACACTTCCCATAGGGACTCATTTAATCCTCAAAAGCAAGTTTATGAAATAGATGTTACCTCCGTTTAACACATGAGGTTGATAATTGTTAGTAAGTGGTATACAAACCCATGGAGTCTGCCATCAGAATCAGGCCACATGGGCTGTGACCAATGCCATAGCACAAGACCCCATGCTTAGAAAGGGCCTGAACTTCGTTTAGTGCTCTGCTGTTGCCATCTTGAAATTCTTAATAATTTTTAAACAAGTATTCCCATGTTTTCATTTTGCACTGGGCCTTATGAGGTCTGTCGTCAGTCCTGTGCAGGACTTCTCACTACATTATTCTGACAGTAGGTGGAATATGAAACTAGCTACCTCGGGAGGTAGTATGCTCCCCATCCTTGGAGGTATTCAAGCAGTGGCTGGATGACTCATTGGCAGGAGTACTTTAGAGGGGACCTAAGTGTCAGATGGAGGTAGAGGGTAGGAGGTTGGTGTAGATAGCCTTTAGCATCTGGGACCCTCTGAGTATTGAGATTCTATGATTCTATAACTTGCCTTTCACCAGCTTTACAAACATCAGAAAATAAAGGAAACAGGGCCAGAGGGAAATGGTCCGATGTATAGAATTTTGTGAAAAAGTGGGACAGTTCCCAAAGGAAAGAAATCTGTGGAAGGACACAGAACCTAGAGACATTTTCTTAGACAGCTGGCAATGGCGATGGCACGGGGCTGCTGTCCCTTCATAGCCCAGCACAGGCCTGCTTCTCTCCCAACTTTCATCAGAAATGTCCCTGACCAGCTGCAGATAAATCATATGAGCATTAAAAGGTGGAGGGTGCTCTTGGTCTTATGTACCCTGCACTGAGCTGCAGTTTCCACCCGTGGGTTGCTAGCCACAGCAGCTACTGTAATCACTGTGCCTAGAGCAGCACATAAGGACACTTTCTAAAACCATGAGGCCACGTGTCCTCTGAGGCCATGCTCTTTGCAGTCTTTCCCTGCTGCCTGGAGATATGACACTGACTTGAGCTTCAGTGCTAAGAACAGCCTTTTGCTGGTGATCTCCCAGGAGTTCTCAAACTGTTCTCTGGAGCCCTGGGGTGTGTGTGTGTGTGTGTGTGTGTGTGTGTGTGTGTGTATACACGCATGTGTGTTGGGGACTGAGGGTAAAGCCCTGGACAGGAGGAACAAATGACTCTCCAGACCTTCTGTTGTGGCTGTGCCATTTACTGTCAATTTTGTGACCCTAAGCAAGCAGTTGACTCTCTCTGAACCAGTCTGCCTCTGTAAAGGGGACATGAGAGAATGCATGTTAGCACTCAGCTTGATCAATTTTATCCAGGCATTTTCATTAATAACACAATTGTGCAGTGCCCGGGGTTTGCAAGTAGCTTTTCACATAGGTGTTCTCACCAAATTGTCTTAGCCAGAGGTGGATATAGCCCTCATTTTACTGATAAAGAAGTCAGGTTTAAGAAGTCAGGTCTAGAAGTACACAGTTTCATAATAGGGATCCTTTGTGTTTTCTGTAAGTTTCTCCTTTGTTCATTGTGCTGATGACAGGTTCCCACAGTTTGACATTGGCACCACCCCAGGCCTCTCTGATTACACCAGGATGTTTTGCTGAGATTGGGGAGCCTTGATGCTCCATCTGAGATCTGCTTTGACTGGGATAGACTAGAGACCCGGCTAGATCCTGGGCTCTGAAGCTAGACCCCTCGTGCTCACAGCTCCGATCTGCCATTCCCCAGCTGTATGACATGGACAAATGACTTAACCCTTGGACCCCGAATTATCTCATGTAAAGTAAGGATAATCATAGCACCTACCACATGGAACTATTGTGAAAATTCAATGAAAACATCCATGTAAAATGCTTAGCCCAACGCCTGACCCACTACAGCTTCACTGTCATCATTACTGTTGTAATTTCACACCAAATGTATCCTCCTGCAAACGGGCCACTTTCCATATTTTGGCCATTATACATTTGTAATAAACTGGTTTTAGGCTTGAAGTTGTAGGCTCTTCTGGTTTACTTTTTAGCATTTGTTTAGAAGTATTTTTCATATCTCTGCCTGAATTCGTGGGAGCCCCTGTAAATCCACTTGGAAGCAGATCATATCACTAAAAACCTGCAAAACACCTCAGTGAGAAAGGAAGAGTCAGGCTGGGATTTACAGCGTCCACTTCACGCTGCCATTTGGCATTTTGCAAACTGCCACTGCCATTAGCCGTCACATTTGAGTATTTATGATCTTGCGGTCAGAGCACTTTGATTCTCATAACAGAGACAGGGTCACATTTAGAAAATTTACCCTACACCAGGCTGGAAAATTAGATCCCCTAGGGTGGCTGACAGATGGGGCCACACAAGGAAGCGTGGCCTGCGAGCCAGGCTGAGATGTGCCCTTTCCATACACCCCACTGGAAGCTGTCTTTGTGTCGGAGGCCTCAGCCTGCTAGGCCTGGGCTTTCTGCTTGGCAGTGGTCAGGGGGCCGGGGCAAAAGATGTGTCGCTAAGTTCCAAACCATTTTCCACACGGATGCCCTTTACCACCACGAGGTTGGCAAATATAGAGCTAAGATTTGGCAGGAATTCCTCTGTGATCCTAAACTGGTTCTTTGTGTCCCAGGTGTAGAGAGCTTTTAGGCTATTGAGAGCAAGGAAGCATGATTTAAGTGTGGCACCAACATACTGGGCTGACAGTCAGCAAGACACTGTCTCGTACTTTGGGCCTGTTTTTCCTCTGCTAAATGGGTCTTTGTGAGGCTGAGGACCTTTCATCCTGCTCATTGGATCTTGGTTTCCATGAGGCACTCAGCTGCCAAATTTTACAGGATTTTTGGTCAGTAGAAGTTGAGGATTTTCAAAGGAGGAAGAAAATGGTATCTAAGTTCACTTGTGTGTGAAAGGGAGTACCATCCCCTCCAGTATCAGCTGGCTCGGGAGAGTCTGCAAGACCTTGGATGGCTCTCCTCTCCTCCTAGGCCCGCTTCTCCCTCTGTGAAACACCTTCAGGACAGCACTCCTTTAATTCACTGTGTCTCCTTAGGCTCAGGTTGGCAAGAACGGTGTCTGAGACTTCCCTTGTCTCATGTAAAGTAAGGATAATCATAGCACCTACCACATGGAACTATTGTGAAAATTCAATGAAAACATCCATGTTTTGAGGAGTCCTGGCTGAGTATATTGTAAAATCTATTGGGATTTGTTTGATGTTTATCTGATGTTTAGATGGGTTTTGTTATGGGTTTTGGGGAAGAAGACCATAGACCTAAGGGCCATTTTTATCACATCATATCAAGGACACATATGAATACTGTTGACGTGACTTATCCCTGTTGACATTGACCTACCTGTAGATTACCTGGCTGAGGTAGCATTGGTCAGTTTTCTCCACTGTAGTTATTCCTGTTCTCCTATTCACACCATCCTCTCGGGAGAGAAGTCGCTATGCTCAGCCCTCGCCTTCCTGTTTTGGGGTCATTAGTTTGTTTCATCACACATTATTGCTCCTCCCTACATGGCTGGCACAGTGTTGGTGACCAGGGATGTGGACCTACATGAGACATGATCTTTCCTTTCAGGGAATTTGGGGTCTAGAAATCAAAATGAGAAAGTAGGCTTGTGGTTGCCAGACCCAGTATCAAGTGCAGTGAGAAGGTTCCAGGGCAGGACAGAGCCCTCACAGCAGGCTTTCCTCTTTTATGTTTTTGGGCCTTAAGTGAATTTTCCTAATGCCCTTTGTTTCTTTCAACCATAAAATGTAAAATGTGTTTTTAAAAAAGAGGCTAGCTTATTTCCTTTTCGTACTTACCCTGTGACTCTTGGATGCTATTATTTTTTTAAATGTTTGCATAGCACTTTCCTTGTTGAAAGCTTTCTTTTTTAGTCATTAATTAGTAATCTACATTAATATGCAGATTGAATTAATCTATTTCAAGCAGAAGTTGGTCTTGAGGAAACAGAGTCACCCAAGTGTTGTTTCTGCCCACCTGCATCTCCTCTTTCTCCCCCTGCGCCTCGCCCCGATCATGATCAGGATTATGGCTGTGATTATTAAAGGCTGATTGAGCAGCGCAGTGGCCGGGGTGCTTCGAAGAACTCGGGGGAGGGCGCGTGCCTGCGCTCCTGGCTCAGAGCTGCACACAGGCTGCCGTGGGGGATTCATTAGCACTCGGAAGTTGAAATTGGCCTCATAAATAGTCATCCTCAGGAACAATTTTCGGCTCTCCTATTTTTATTTTAGTTGCACTAAGCTGAATTCCTTTTTGGCTTTGTTATTGTCTGAAGAGGTTGGCTTTTACCTTCAAAAAAAAAAGTGTGTCCTCCATAATATAACTATCATTTACTGAGCTCTTACTGTGGACCGGTTGCTTACCTTCTCTTGGATTCACAGCAACCTCCTGGGGGAAGCTCTGTTATTTTCCTCCTTGGGGACATGAGGTAGCTGATGCTCAATGTGGTGGAATCTCAGGGCTGGTAAATGTCAGAGCTGGTATTTGAACTCTTAGCTGTGTGACTCCATAGCCCTCCCTATTAATGCCTGTTTTTGGTCCACCATTCAAGGCTTTCCTAGCCTCGCTGTCCACTTTCCCCCTGGGTCATCACAACCTCTCACCTCTTCTTATCAGTCTCCAACAGTATTTTCTCTCTGCCTCATTAGGACTCTGGTGGGTAGGTGCTGTCTTCATCCCCCTTTTAGAGGCAAGGCTGGCCGCGAAGCCCCCTGCTGCACACCTCGGAGTCACCAGCCTGGGCAGGAAAGGTCTCCATCAGCACCAGCCAGTTGTTGAACTCCATTTACTATCTAGTGCTGGGGTCACAGATGTAAACATTCCAACCCTGCCCCCAAGGAACTCACATTCTACCTGGGAAGCGGAACACCTTGAATTCCAGGTGTCCCATTTATTGTGCACCTTTGTTTTGGGCCGTGCAGTAATAGGGTCTATATTTTAATAAACAATTATTACGTACCAGACCTTCTTACTCAGAGGTTGAGATCCCTGAGTCTTGTTCATTCCTCACATCTTGGACTCCCCATGTAACAGGTGAGGACACTGACGCTCAGAGAAGAATGGATTTTTTAAAGGAGAGAAACTGAGGATGAGGCAAAGCTGCTATTCAAACCCAGATCTGTTTGAGTCCATAGGTTCCCTTCTGAGTCACCTTGACTGCTTCTCTTTTAGTATTGCCTGTGTGTGTGTGTGTGTGTGTGTGTGTGTGTGTGTGTTTATGCCTTTGCAAGTTTACCATAACCATATATATCAGTTTCAGGAGTAGGTCAGCAAGGAACACCATCCCGAACAAGATGCCACCCCTGTCCACAAGGGTCTGCAGGCTGATGGGGTGACAGACACAAAATAACCCTCAAATCCAACTGAGTATGATAGGTGCTACGGGGCAATTCTTGGTTCTGGGTGACCTTAGGCAAGTCTCCCAGTTTCTCTCATCCCCAGTTTCCTCACCTATAAAACGGGAGGAATATCTCAAAGGGTTATGATAAGAAGAGAGGAAGTACATAGAGCACTTGGTATATGGTGGGCTCAGTAAATAGTAGTTCTTAGCACAGAAGTTAGTTAGACCCTAGTCACAGCTTACTGAGAGGACTCAGTAAGGTTCAGCTTGACAGAGTTGTAGGGACTTTTCAGTCTGTTGGTCTTGCATCTATAGTGACATGTTTAGATGCTTAAAGGCATGGACCATTTCTGATAGATTTTTTGTGTGTGTCCTGGGTTGAGTGTGAGCTTCCCTAGAACACAGAAGGTATATACTCAACACCTAATGAATGCTAACTGGTTGATTGAAAACAAAATTCTACCACAGAAAAAGAAATGAGGGAGTCAACTCCCTTTTCTATCACAACAAAAAGAATGAAATACCTGGGAATTAATTGAACAAAGAACATGACAGATTTATACACGGAAAACTATAAGACACTTTTGAACGAAATGGGAACAGACTTTAAGAGGTGGAAAAATATCCCCTGTTCATGGATAGGAAGGCTTAACGTTGTTAAATGGCCATTCTGCCCAAAGAATCTACAAATTTAATGCAATACCCATCAAAATCCCACAATCATACTTTTGTGAAATAGATAAAAGAATTAGTAAATTTATATGGAACCATAAAAGATCTCGAATTGCCAAAGAAATACTATATAAAAAGAATAAGGCTGGTGGCATTACATTCCCTGATTTCAATTTATATTACAAAGCATCAATAGTCAAAACAGCTTGGTATTGGCAGAAAAACAGAAATATAGACCAATGGAATAGAACTGAAAACCCAGAAATAAACCCACAAATTTATGGACAAATAATTTTCGATAAAGGCAAAAAACATACAATGGAGAAAAGACAGCCTCTTTAGTAGGTGGTGCTGGGAAAACTGGAAAAACATATGCAAAAGAATGAACCTGAGCTGTGAACTCTCTCCATATACAAAAATTAACTCAAAATGGATTAAAAACCTTCATATCAGACCTGCCACAATAAACTGTATAGACGAAAACATTGGTACTAAACTTACAGACCTAGGACTCAAGGAGAACTTCATGAACCTGACCTCAAAGGCAAGGGAAGTAAAAGCAAAACTAAATGAATGGGATTATATCAAACTAAAAAGCTTCTGCACAGCAAAAGAAACCATCAACAAGGCAAAGAGACAGCCAACTGAATGGGAGAAAATATTTGCAAATAACGCATCAGATGAGGGTCTACTATCTAAAATATATAAAGAACTAATAAGACTTAACAACAAAAAAACAAACAATCCAATTAAAAAATGGGCAGAAGAACTAAACAGACACTTCTCCCACGAAGAAATACAAATGGCCAGCAGACATATGAAAAAATGCTCATCCTCATTAGCTATCAGGGAAATGCAAATCAAAACCACAATGAGATACCATCTCACACCTGTGAGAATGGCTATTATCAACAAGACAAGGAATAACAAGTGCTGGAGAGGGTGTGGAGAAAAAGGAACTCTGGTACACTGCTGGTGGGAGTGCAAACTGGTACAGCCACTGTGGAAGGCAGTGTGGGGGTTCCTCAGAAAATTGGGAATGGAGCTACCATTTGACTCAGCAATCCCCCTTCTGGGGATCTACCCAAAAGACTTGAAAACCTTTGTCCGAAAAGACTTATGTACCCCAATGTTCATCGCAGCGTTGTTCACAGTGGCCAAAACATGGAAACAACCCAAGTGCCCTGCGACAGATGACTGGATAAAGAAGCTGTGGTACATATACACAATGGAATATTACTCAGCTATAAGAAAAGATGAAATATTGCCATTTGCAACAACATGGATGAACCTGGAGATCATCATGCTTAGCGAAATCAGCCAGACAGAAAAAACAAAGAACTGTATGACTTCACTCATATGTGGAATATAAAACTGAAAGCAACAAAGAGAAAAGAAATGAATAAACAAACAACCCATGGACACAATCAATAGTTGAATGTTTATTTGGGGATGAGTGGGTTAGGGAGGGGGGAAAGGGGAGTGGGTGGGAGAGGAGTGGGGGAAGCTAAATATAAGGTGATGGAAAGAGAAGTCACATTAGGTGGTGAACTTATTATACATCAAGTTGACAATGCACTCTAGAATTGTATGCCTGAAACCTATGTAATCCTTGCTAACAGATGTCACCCCAATAAGTCTAACAATAAAAATGAATAAAAAAACAAATTAAAAAAAAAAAGAAAACAAAATTCTATTTTGTGCTTCAGAATGGGGTCTGGGAAGTTAGAAAAAGTCACACAGGGGTAGCTATCTGTCAGTACCTTATTTAGGAATCTTGAGTGTTAACAAGAGTCCAACTTCTTAGATGAGGAAAGGGAAATTCAAGGCAGGGTACACCAAGATCTCCAGAATGAACAAGAAGATGCCGCTTCACTGTGGTTCGTAGCAAAGTTAGACCTGGGATTGAGTCCCTCTGGGCTCCTTCCTAGCTATAGGACCCAGAGCAAGATATGGCAGAGCCTCAAGTATCCTCATCCATAATTTGGGAGAAAAACACCTGCCTTGCGAGGTTATGGAGATCTAATAATAAAATGCTCGGAATGTGTTTAACACAGCCCTCCAGTGCAGAGCAGAGCTTAAACGCCCGGTAAGTGGTTGGTGGTTCTGCTTTATGGGGGCTCCTTGCCAGGATTCTGAGCCTCGCATACCTCTGCCTGGTGGATGGTCTATTTCAGATCCTTGTCCTTCTCATTCTTAACTGAGGTTCTTTCTGGAAACGCCGAAGGAAAGAATGTGTGCTTTCCAGTTCATGAGGCCTCTCTGAAGAGGCCCCACCCCAGCCGATTTTCCTGAGGAGTATGAGTTTGGAGTTTGACAATTCCTTAGACTGCTGAGCCCTAGCTGCGGTGCAGAACTGCAGGATTAGCCAGCCCAGAGTCCCTGGAATGCGGAAGGAGTCATTCGGAGGAGAGGGAAGATGTAGAAAGCTTACAAAATGTAGATAAGCACAAACACGAAAAGGTAATTCCAGGTGCTTATGACTGTCCAGATTTAATCACAGCTACATTTTAGTATCTACCCATTCACATTTTTTGTTGTTGTTATGTGTCTTAGTTTGGGCTGCTATAACAAAATGCCGCAGGCTGGATGGCTTACAAACAAAAGAAATTTATTGCTCCCAGTTTTAGAAGCAGCAAGTTCAAGATCAGGAGGCCAGCCAGCATGGTCAGGTTCTGGTAGGGTCCCTCTTCCGAGCTGCAGACTGCCAATTTCTCGTTGTGTCCGCACATAGAAAGAGAGCAATGTGATGGTATTTGGAGGTGAGATCTTTGAGAGAGAATTAGGTCATGAGGTTTGAGCCCTCTTGCATAGGTTAGTGCCTTCTTAAAATGACTTTGGACAGCAATACTCTTTTCCTGAAGGATCTTTGAAAAAACACAATAACTTAGTAATTTTTGTTACTTAGTGGCAGTCACTATTTTAAGGAATTAACTGTATTAAGTATTTTAATCCTCATGATGATCCTGTAAGGTAGAACGATTGTGTCTCTTTTAAAGGCGAGAAAACAGACACAGAGTGGTCAAGCAGTTTGCTCAAGGTCACACAGATACTAAACAAAAGAACCAGTAGTTGAGCTCCCGTGGTCTGATTCAGAACCTTGCATTTTCAGCCACAGTGCAATATTGCCTCCTTTGGTTAAATCTCAAAGAGGGAAAGTCGTTTACGCAGGAAGGTGCCGAAGAGTCCAGGTCCTCCTGGCAAATAGATTAAAGAGTACCTGGATGAAAACAGGAAGAGGCCCGTCATTTGTTCAGTGAATACTGTCTTTCTCATCTGTTTCCTTACGTGAACTGCGAAGTGCTCAGAAGGAAGTGAGGGTAGGAAGCAGGACTCGTTCCTATTCCCTTTTCAGAAGTGGCATTTAAATTGCTGAAACGTTCAAGCTCTCAGCTCTAAAGGGTACCTAGGGAGCTTCTAGTCCACAGCCCTTGTTTTATAGATGAGGCCCAAGCAGGAAAGGGCTGCCGCAAGTCACTCAGCGAGTGAGTGGCAGCACCAAAATCTAGGAACCAAATCTCCAGCCTGGCACAGGGACCGAGACAGCAAGCTCTGAGTTTTCATTGCCACATTCCACCCCAATTTGGGATGAGAAGGCTTGTTTGCTCCTCAACTGGGGGCTTTGGCCAGACTGGGAACGCATGACCACCTGGTGATGGATGGCTTATCCTTCAGATGGCCAGCTTCACTCACTGCATATTCGCAGCCTCGCTTGCAAAGGGGGTACCATTCCAGCCCTGAAGCCTTTTCTTGGGCCACCAGAGCAGGTTTATTCTGTGAGCCCAGAGGGTAGCACTGGGGCTGATGAGATTGGCGGGGTTTGGTGTTTATCAATTTAGTAAGTATGTTCATAATACTGTCTCATGCCAGGGAGGGTAGTCATCCAGCAGACAGCCACAGTGGCAGATGTGAAAACATGTGAGCGCAGTAGAGTGGTGAGAGAAGCAGATGCAGCAGCTGGAGAGGGCCCCAGCAGGGCAGTCCCTCCTGTCTGAGAACAGGACTTGAAGGAGGCACCAACCCTGGGCTGCATCTGGAAAGGTATGGGTTGGACATTTCCGGTAGAAGGAAAAGACCACAGTTTTTGTGGTCCCAAAATTAATTAGCTGTAGAGCATGGGATCAAGTCGGGGGAAGCCAGATGTAAGATAAAGATTCTGGGAGTTCTGGCCACCAGGGGCCTGTAGGTTCTGCCTGGGAGCCAGCCCTCAACCCTGAAGACTGGGGAGCTCCTGCAAATATTCGAGGAGCCCACACAGCAGACTGAGCGGCTTAGTGTGCACTTAAGCTCACTGGGCTGTAAGCCTGGAGAGGACTGTTTGAAGACTTGGGTGGTGCAGGGGGATGAGATGGGGACCAGAACCTCCACCATGGCAGCGGGATGGACCTGCGAAGACAAAGATAAGAGACCAGACACGGGGATGGTCAGAAAGGTACAGTCAGCACGACTTGGTCACCAGGGGGACGTGGGAAAGAGAGGGCCAAGGTGATGTTGAGGAGAGCAGTGACATCTGACATGCAGTGAGCATGTAGCTATGTGCCCGAGCAGCTGACGTGGGTCATCTCATTCCATCCTCACCACAGGCGCTGTCCCTGTAAACTTATTCTTCTCAAGTTGCAGCCAAGGAACCTGGCTCAGAAAGGTGAAAACTTGGCCACAGTGACACAAGAGAACAAGTCAGGAAGCTGGGGTTGAACCGAGGCCATCTGCTTCCTATGCTACTGCTTTGGATGGCTCTGCCCCACAGCTGCTGGGGTTTCTAACTTCAGTTACTGGGTGAATGTGGGCGCTTTCCTCTGTAGCCGGCCACACAGAAAAGTCAGAAGGGGAGGGTGCCCTGATCTTACTGTCTCAAAGTAAGAATATGTTTGGGGTCCTGGGCTCCATTTGCTGGGAGGTTTACTAGAAATGGTGAAGAATGATTTTGGAATAGCCCCCAGTTGCCTTGCTTCCTCCTCTGATGCAATGGGGAAAGCACTAGATTGCGAGTCAGACCCAGATTCCAGTTTAGCCTCTGCTGCTTTCCAGCCACGTGATGCTGCTGAGTAAGTCATTGTAAGTCCCTGGGCCACCCCTTCCCCCTCTATAATGAGGTTGATGATCTAGTCTTCATGTGTGTGAAAATCACCTGGACAGCTTGTTAAAACAGATTTCTGGGACCCACCCCTTGAGTTGCAATTTAGTTGGCCTGGGGTGGGGCCTGAGAGTTTGCATTTCTCACCAGTTTCTCAGAGATGCATTTTAAGCACTTGAAACACTCCCTCTGTTCCCTTTGAGTTTAGTTAGGGCTCCATTCCAGTGGGCAGGGACACACCCCAGTATTAATACCAGGGAACATTCAGTCCAAGACAGAGAGCATTCAACAAATGAAAGGTGTAGCACTTTGAAATGCTAACAGAGTATAGCCCATCCTGCTCTTCCATCCTCTTCTACTCTATTTTATCCTTTTCCTACCATCATTGACCCCAAGTCCAGACTCTTCCCCCAAACAGCTTGTTTCCCTGTATGGTTTTCAGGATGGATGGGGTCAGTGGAGGAACCTTACATACCAGCGATTGTCAGGGCCAAGATGCTTGCCCTGAGCACTGTGGATTAAAGACACATAAGATGGGCACAAACTGCCCAGAGCTCAGGAACTCACTAGCTTGAGAGATGAAATTTCTAATAGAGTAGCCATTAGGCTACCCTTCCACCTGGGTTGCCGAAGCCTGTGGCCTGAGTAGCGTCATGGGATGAGGAGAGGAAAAGTTTCTCTCCCTTACTCTCCCCTAGATCCGCCTGTCTTGGCCTCCTTGGCCTTCTGGGGCATATGAAGGAATGTTGTTTTTCTGACCACACTCTAGGCACGAGCAGTGTTATCGTGCCTTTCTGTGACCCAGGGCCGGAGAATTGCTGAAGGAATTCTAGGGAGACAAATAGAGATTACATGGAAATCCATCATACGTAGCTGGTGTTCTCTGGAGGCAACTGTTCAATTTTATTTCCTTTTCATTTTTCTCCCCATTCTCTGGGATCAACTCCTTTAAGAGCTTGATACCAGCTAGACTTGAGTGATTAAGTGGTGAACTTAAGCTAGCTGCTGGAACCTTCTGTGTGTTTCTGTGGAACTAAGAGATTGTTCAGGGCCAATGGGTCATGAGTCTTCTGGACCTCTAAGGACATGGGCCCTGTTCAGAGACATTTCTTGGGAGTCTTACCTGTCAGTGTCCAGGTGAACTCTTTTATTGTTTTCCCTTAAAACCCATTTGTAACTTTGACTGCTTTGAGCTGCAAATAATGGAAGACCCAACTCATTTAAATGATATGGAGGGGGTTTCCTGGTGGTGTAGTGGCGAGGCTTCGGCGCTCTCAACGCTATGGCCTGGGTTCGATTCCCAGCCAGGGAACTATCCCTGCCCCCCCCAAAAAAAAGATATGGAGATTTTTAAATCTCATATAACAAGAACACTAGCAGAAGAACAACTGGGGATTAGTTAATTCAGTTGCTAAGTAACATCATCTGAGATTTGTATTCCTGCCATCTTTCTGCCACCATGATGCCATACTCAGTGTGTTCTCCCCAGGTTAAGTTCCTCATTGTCACAAGATGGTTGCTATAGCTCCAGACATTACACCTAGACACAGAAAGCTACAGGGTGCATGACTGGACAAAATCAGAGTTCTGTTAGGAAGGAAGAAGGGGTTGGAGTGAGAAATGACCACTGGGATGGCTCATCCAGGTATCAATCCTTGTTACTAAACATTTACCCTTTCTCTTTTGCCTAAGATATTAAATACAAACATCTTGTCCAGGCATAATGAGACTTCCACAGGCTGCCCTCAACTTATATTTCCTAGTTTTATTTTCTATGATTCTCTGGGTGGAGCCATTGGGTAACCAAACAGGATGCCTTGCCAACGCCAGAATCTGCCACCTGTCTCATTCCCACCTACACGCCTTGCTTAGGCTGTGCCCTGTGTCTGAAATACATGCTGCCGATGACCCCTGTCTCTTAACATAAAACATGTCAAGGGACAGGGATAGAAGCAGGCTTGCTTTTTTCCCTTCTCTCCCTATATTTTAAAAACAATCTTTTTGTTGTACAATAAAATGTAAGATACAGAAAACTAGACAAAGCGACTGCAAACTTAATTATTATAAAGTGAACCCCATGGAGCCACCCCCAGTCGAGAAACAGCAGTCAGTCCCTCTGGAAACCCCTTCTGGTGCCCCATCCAATCACCAGCCCCTCTCCCCCGAGCAACCTGTTAGCAATCACTTCATTTTAAATACAGGCTCATCACCTGAGTGTGCACCCTTTGTAACTGAATCTTACTCATTCCTAAAGGTGATATTTTTAAGTCTCCTTTAGTCTACAGATTTCTCCTCTGTCTTATTTTCCTGTAATTTATCTATCAAAGAACCCAAGCCTGTCGAGTTTCCCACAGTCTGGATTTGGCTGATTACACAGTTATGGCTCAAGTTAGCATGTCCCTCAGTTTCTTTATTTTCTGCAAATTGGCAGCTGGATCTAGGGACTTGATCAGACTGATGTTGATCCTGCCAGTAAGAATAGAGGCGATGATATGCTTCATCTTTAGGAGGCACATAATGTCTCTTAGTTTTGCAATTCTATCGTTCCTTCTTTGTTTATTCAGTGGGAATCTTCAAGTTGGAGCTGAGTCCTGTGGCACAACCCACTACTGTTTGACAGCTTCCTTGCTCTCTGCTGTGTTAAGATGTTCCACCTTCACCTGGCACATTTCCTACCTGGAACCAGTCATTCGTGTCTCTAAGAAGCTCCTTGCTTTCTCTTAGTGAGAAGTAATATTTTAAGACCATAATATGGGTGCTAGAGATATCTTTCACTAGTGGATTTGCTCCTGGCCTTTTCATTGGACAGTGGTAGAGTATAAAAATGTTTATATTTTATTTACAGTTAAAGATAAAATAACCCATGAATTCATAAATATATGCTTAATTTAAATTCAAGACTAGAGTGTTTTTTTCTTTTCTCTACTGTACCTGTATACCAACCTTCTTTCTATCAAGAACCTTGGTTTTCATGGACACAGGAGTTAGAATTAGGCTCTTTTGTCTCATCCCATTTTATATACACAGCAGTATCAGAATTAATATTATATTAAACTACTACCAATATGATTACTTAAAACACTAACCAATTTTCTTTGCCTATACTCTCCTCATTCTCCCTCCATTGTTTTTGTAGTTATCCTATATCTGGGTTATTGTTTCCCTTTTGACTCTCAGTCTTAGTTCTGCAGGTAACCATATACTTAATGTTCACTATAAGTCTCTATGTTGATATCTCTCTAGTCAGTTTAGTCTGAAGCTTGTTCTCTAAGAGAATCCTTAGGAACGGCTCATGGGAACAAGTATTTCTTGAGTTCTTAAATGTTGATACCAGTTGTGCCCCTTATACTGTAAAGTTTTGCTGGATATAAAATTCTTTGTTTGCATTTCCTTTCCTTGAGTATCTTGAATATGTTTCTCCAGTTTCTTCTGGCATAAAGTGTCACTGTCAAACAGTCTGGTGATAATTTAATTTTCTTTCCCTCTTAACTAACCTGCCTTTTTTCTTAGGTTCCCAGAAGTATATACTTCCTGTCTCTCTTTCTCCCTTCTGTTCTTTCCAATAAATTTACTGGATTTTTCCTTAGTGTTGGTCATTCTGAATTGATATTTTTAGTCATTCAGTGTGGTCTTTTAACGTGCACTTTCAATTTTTTTTCTTAAATTTCAGGAAATTTTTCTTGAATTACAATTTTTAGTTTTTTTTTCTTTTCCCTTGTTTTAGTTTTCTTCTTCAAAGGCTCCTGTTATCTGTGTTAGATCTTTTTTACGTACCTTCATTATTTATCAGATTCTCTTGAGTCTTTTTTTATTTCTTCTTGATTTAACATTTTTTCTTTTTTTTCACCTATTTAAGCAGTAACTGTAGTAGTAATTTTGGGTTGTTTCTTCTAGTTTAGTCTTCATTTCTGAAATGTTTTTTTTCTTTTACTTCTAATTCTTTTGTGAGTTTGCTGCCTCCTATCTCAGTCTAATTCCAATGTGTGTTGTTTATCTGTGTCTTGGAGTATTTTGTTAATGCCTTTTAGCTAACTTAGAAATAATACGTTATAGTTTTGATCTATTTTATGAGCATGTTCTTCAAGCATGCCTTCATGCTATTCTGTTTCCTATTCTTTTTCTTAAATATTAATTTAGCATGAAATTTAACATTAGTACTTGACTATTGTTTATTTTTTGGAGAAGTTAGTTTTCTTGAGCTGTTAGAATAAGGTGGGATTCAGTGAAGCTTTTCTAACTTCATAGAGCTTCCTCCTCTCTTTGCTTTTAGTATAGTATTAAAAAAATATATGGTGGCTTGCTTTCTTAGATTTCCTGGCTCTTTTGCCCTCTCCCCCTTTTTTTTAAAATTTATTTTTATTGTTAGACTTATTGGCATGACATCTGTTACAAGGATTACGTAGGTTCCAGGCATACAATTCTACAGTGCATTATCATATTGTTGTATAATAAGTTCACCACGTAATGTGACTTCTCTTTCCTTTGTCTCCATTGTTCTTGTCCTGCTCAGTTTGCACTTCACTCTTAGCAGTTGCTCCTCGGTGCAGGTCTTGATCAACCTGGCTGATCAGCTTCAAGAGTTCATTGGGCCTAGGCTGCTTCAGCCCCTGCAGATCTGCTGACTCTGGGCCCCTTGCACTGGCCTATCATTGAACTGGGCAGAAACCTCCCAGTTTTAGCTGCTGTTCTCACATTAGTCCACTGTGCTTTCCCAGCGAATACCTGTTAGCTATTTTGATGTTACGCTTTAGCAACAGCAACCACTGTTCCAATTGCTTGCTTTCTTTTTTTTTTCAATTTAAGTGTAGTTGTACAATATTATCTTAATTACATTAGCTCGAGTGATATAGTGATTCAACATTTTTATGTCTTACAATGTGATCATCCTACAAAGTCTAGTAATGATCTGTCACCATGTAAATATCACAATATTAACTATATTCCCCATTCCTCTCTGGTAACCATCTTTGTTTCTATAAGTCTCTTTTGTTTCATTTTGTTTTTAGATTCCATGTATTAGTGAAACCATGTGGTATTTGTCTCTGCATCTGTCTTATTTCACTTAGCATTAATACCCTCTAGATCAGAGGTTTCAACCTGTGGGGTCACGACCCCTTTGGGGGGTCGAACACCTCTTTCACAGGGGTCGCCTAAGACCATCAGAAAACACATATGAGATATTTATTTACATTATGATTCATAACAGTAGCAAAATTACAGTTATGAAGTAGCAATGAAAATAATTTTATGGGGGTCACCACAACATGAGGAACTGTATTAAAGGGTCGTGGCATTAGGAAGGTTGAGAACCACTGCTCTAGATCCATCCATCCACCTTATGCCAGTCTCACGCCTTATGATTAGTGTTTTAGAGTTCATGAGGATATCTAATGTGATTGTAAATATTGTTTCATGGGTTGTGATAGCTAGTTGCTTTGTGTGTTTCTGTGGGGATCCAGAGGTACTGAAAGAAACCATGCCACTTCCATTGCCAGGCAGTTTTTCTTCTTTATCACCTTAATTCCTCTAGTGCCTCCTACATACATAGTAGATGCTCATAAGTACTGAGACCACACACAGGAATTGTTCTTGTTGGCAGAAGAAATATTTACCTGGAAGTATTTTGCTCTGTGCAGCCCTTTTGGTCCCAGAATTCCTGTGGAGTTTTTCTGTCTTCAGGTAACTTTTATTAATAATGAGTTCCTAAGAGGGATAACCTTGAATCAGAAATTTTTTTACTAGTACTGATACTTCTTTGAAAAAAGTACATAGCCCTAGGAGAGCAAATGTATTTTTGTGTCAAATGATAATTCTCATCAGTTAATTATGACTTTCTGAAGTATTGTGTTTACGGAGTCTAAGGCCACATCACAGCTCTCTAGGTTTATAAATTAGGATGTTTGGGGCTGTAAGTAACAAAAAGACAATTCAAATAACTGAAACAATAAGAAGACTTAATATATTAAAATAACAAGGAGTCCAGGGTTGGGACAGCTTCAGAGCTAATTAATTTGGCAGCTCAGTGATATCATCACAGACATGGGTCTTTGCATCTTTCTTTTCCATCATCCTCAGAGACACATGACTCCTACGGGAACTCCTGCTAGGAGCAGAGAAGACAGTATTTTCTCTGTCACCTTTTAATCAGTGAAGAAATCCTTTCCCAACCCCTGCCTCTAATCTCAGCAGATCCCCTCAGTTGGGTCTATACTTGAACCAATCCCAAGTAAGAAAAATAGGACCATCAAGATCGGTACAGATTCACCCAGATACAGTCCTTAATTATGTGAAGGAAATATGGCAACTGTATCAAAATTAGGGCTGTACCAGCACTGCAATACTTGCTATACTGAGGTGTGTCATGATGGACTAATTTTGTCTACCATGGGCATAGGTCAGAGATATGGTGTCCTGTCCTGTGTTTGTTGCACCTGGTACAACCTTTTACGACTATAAAAATAAATGCTTTTACATCTTTTGTCTCTACTGTTGATCAAAATTATCCTTGGTATAAACAGATCAGGATATCATCTTTATTTTATGGTAGTGATATGATACTAAGACCTAGAAAGGCAAGTTGACTAACATAGCCAGGAATGACAATGCAGGGTTTCCTGAATGCAGAGCTCGTGTACCTTCTGCTTTTTCATACTTTCTGGCTCTGGTGGCTGACTGAAAACTAGGTTCCTTTTCCAGGAGGCAGATAAGGGACACGAAAATGGAAGCTCAGAACTTATCAAGGCTGTTTTCACAATCTGGTCAATACCTTACCCTATAGGAAGTCTTTCTTCCTCCTCCTCTTCCTCCTCCTCCTCCCCCCTTCTCCTTCAGTATATATTATCTTAGGCTATTCTCCATTACTACTTGGTCTTTACTTTATTCTAGGGAATAGTTGAGCATTGCCAGGAGAAACCTCATAGTCAAGCTTTTTAAAAGAACTAACATTAAAATTCACACACATACCTAACTTAGAAGATTTGGCAGGACAGGGGTCCTATCATTCTTCTCTAGAATCAGCCCAAAGGCTATAGGATTTGTCCAATGTGGGAAGAGACTGGTGAAGTCTTTGGGACGGACCACCTACTGGCCTGGTCACTGAATCTGGCCATGACCCTCGTTGCTTAGAAGCCTGTGAGTTTGCTGTGCTTCCCGGGAACTTGTGCAGAATGGTCAGCCTGCTCATCTCTGTGAGTGATCCTTATTTCCTGGTCTTAGGAACGTTCCTTCTAGACAGGTGCCGGCTATTATGGCCTGGCTGCCCGTGACTCTTCAAAACTCATTTCTTTGACTGTGAGATTGAATTGCTGTTGGCCCCCAGCGAGGCCTGCCTCTGTCATATGTGAAGATCAAGCCAAAAGTACAGTTGTATTTCTCTTGGATGGTGATTTTTTAAAAAAAACTTTATTTAGTTCAGAATTTTTTTCCTTTTCATTTTAAAATAATTTTAGATATACAAAAAAAAAAAATAGTTGCAAAAATAATCACACAGCTTGTCCTAATGTTAACATCTTATACAATGATAGTGCAATTATCTAGACCATGAAACAGTATTACTAACCAAACTATAAACCTTATTTGAACCTTGCTGATTTTTCTCATTAAGGTCCTTTTCTCTGTTGCAGGATCTCACATTACATTTAGTTGTCATATCTCCTTAGTCTCCTCCAACCTGTGATAGTTCCTCAGTCTTTTCTTTGTTTTTCATGACCTTGACACTTTTGGAAAGAGTAGCCAATTATCTTGTACAGTGTTCCCCAATTTGGGTTTGTCTGATGTTTCCTCATGACTAGTTTGACACATTTGGGCAAGAATACTGCAGGAGTGACATGTGACCTTCTCAGTGCATCATATTGAAGGTACCTGATGTCTTCTTACCAGCCACGTTAAGGTGATATATGCCAGTTTCCCCAGTGTAAAGTTACTATTTTTCCCTTTGTGATTAGTAAGTATCTTTTAGGGAGATACTTTGAGACTATGTGAATATCCAATTGTAGGACATTTTTCTTCAAAGGATGTTTTATGTGAAAGTCTGGCATAGAAAACAGGTAGAAGTAAGTCATTTTTATTTAAATGGAAACAAGATAAGGGGCAGCATCCCAGCAGCCTTTTCCCCACTCCCTCCCTCCCTAACACAGCCTGAGTTGCCCCTCTTGACCTCCTGTGCGTCTGTGAAATGCTCTTTGAAAATCATGGCCTCTGGACTGTAGTTTTTGACTTTTGGTTTTCATGATACTTATGTGTGCTGTCAATCCCTGTACTCAAAATATTCTGCAATTCTTTCAAATTGAAATGAGCAAAGTTAAATTTAATTTAAACAACATCAAGTATAACTGATACCAACCAGCAAACATTTATTTAGCACCCTCTGTGTACCAGTCATTGCAATAAAACTAGGGACTATAAAATTCATAAAACACCATCCCTGCCCATTAATCTTGTATCTTTTCTTTCAGAACCGAGAGGAATTTATAATCTAGACCCAAGAAAAAAACATGAAGGGAAGAAACAGACAGAGAAATTGGCTTTGGGGGAAGAGATACTTGAGAATACTTGGTTAGTGTTTTGAGTTAGTGCAGCAGCCCCTTTGACCTAATTGGCCTTCATGTCTTGGTCACAAGCAGTTCCTTTTCTTCTAAGACACATATGCACTTCCGTGAGAGAGAAAAAAATTGCAGCGACAATTTAACCACCTCCCGACTGCCTTTTGGTGCCTTTGACTCTCCTCCCCGTATCTGAAAGACTCGGAATTCTCGTCCTTCATGGATGAGGTGTTTTAGCTGTCCATAATTACATTATTATTCCAGACACTGTGGGCGCGCTCCTTGCTAAGGAGGGAGGATTAGGCCGCGGAGGCTGGAGCTCAGGCAGCCAGTCAGCGGCCCCGCTCCTGGCAAAGGAGATTATGTCTCTGGAACGGAATTTTCTGGCTGAGCCTTTGTTACTTAATTAGTCTCCTGTCTCTTTTCTCTTCACGATCGACCCTGGCAGGATCTGGGGTGGTGTCCAGGACGCACCCCTGTTTAGATGAATGCAAATGCCTCCAACTAAGTTTTTTAATCGTTCATTTTTCAACAAATCAGAAAATTGTCTCAGCGACTAGTCGCAGGGAATTCACCGGGTAGGAAATGACTTTTCAAAGCATATCTTTCTCAAGGGAGTAAAGTGGCAAATGCCGTCTCTTTAAATTCCGTTTAACATGAAGCCTTTATTGACTGCTCATGATGGTTCTGCACAATTTAATGCTCTTTTAAGTGAATATTATTTAGCTTCTTCACTCAAGTCAATGCGGCCTTACGGATCTGTAAATTTAGATGCTGATCACAACCAGAAGTCAATGTATAAAACGGTTACAATTTAATTAACTGGTAATAGATCTTATGCAGTGTCAGGTTAAAGGGAATGTATAAATATTGCTTTATGAACCAGCCTCTGCAGAAAGTGTGGACACCAGCACGCGCGCGCTCTCTCTCCTCTCTCTCATGGGATGAGTAATGGGATGGCCTTATTAACTGCAAAGGAGTGTGAGGTGGGGTGGAATCGGGGACCCATTAAACAGCTGTGTGCAGCCAATCAGCTTTGAAGAATTTGACTTCAGAGGTCAATAAAGCTTCCTGACGCTGTCAGTTTTATTTTGTGAGACACCATTGAAATGCATCAACTCATGGTTTATATTTGGCTTTTGATGGAGAAAGGAAGAAAGATTTGAAAGTTAATAAGTAGATTTGAGCTAAAGAGCAAGCATTTGTTCAACCTACTCACCTCACTGGGTGGGCGGGTGAGGGCAGGAAACTGAGGTGCAGAGGAGAGGGGTCTGGCTCTTAGCACTGTCCATCCAGCAGCACCACATACTACTGGTGAAGTCAAGGACCTTGGGGAGTTTACGCAAAGCCTAAAATCCCTTGGGAGTCTTGCCCTGATTTCTTGTCTCCTTAGGAGCTGAGGCCCTTCAGCACTAGAATTCATTCCTTCTGTAGCTCTGTATCCAGCACTGAGGGAAAAAGTGTTCCATTGCCCTTCTTCTACCAGCCAAGTAGGCCCCAGGAGAGAGTTTTATTCCTACTACCTGAGGCATATATCTCCCACCTCCCTGGCAGGCCAGAAAGAGCCCTGGCCTGGGAATCATGCCTTCTGTGAGTGACAGATGGGGCAAGTCCCTGGCCTAGGCTAGGGGTCCCTGCATGGACTCCCTGCAGGTCTCTCAGCTTACAACTGCTTGAATTTTGTTGTTGCTTATTTAATTGTTTGTCTTTCCTGCCCAAATGAAAGCTCGAAAGGGAAAATTCCTACCAGCCAAGCTCACTGTTGTGCCCCCCTGGGCCTGGCACACGGTGGATGCTTAATGGTTATTGTTCAAGAATGAATGAGTTAACCTCAGACCTGCGAACTTTCATCTGCAAAATGAGAATGACAACTGGACCCCTTTCTACCCCATATGGGGCCAAGTAAGGTATCATTTACAAAAGAGCCATGAGGTGCTAATAAATGTAAAGAGCTGTTTTGTAGGAGTTCCTAGTAGTGGTGTGACCTTGGAGGCTTTAGCTGTACTGCAGTTAGCTCTTCTTGCTGTGATTTCCCTTTGTGGAGAATGCATCTGAGTTATTGTCAGGAACATGAACTGACAGTATCCTACCTAGAATGAGGGACTCCTTGAGTTTAAAGAAACCTCACAGGTATTCCTCTCCCCCACATTTTAGATTAGGAAGGGACCCAGAGAGGTTGATTTACATCCTGCGGCTAAGCCAGGACTAGGTTGAGGTTCCCTGACTCTGTCCCCTTCAGCTCAGTGCTTCAAGTCTTCCTGTTGGAGGAGCTGCGGAGTATTTCATTAGCTGTCGTCTGAGATGTGACACATGTCAGAAAGAGCTCATGTGGGGCTGGTGGGTTTTATTCTCCAGGTCTTGTCCCTTGTTGTAGTTCAGTGACCCCAATTAACTTCAACCCTCAAGACAACCTAGCCGGGCGGGCATCACCGAGGGCCACTTTGAGACAGGTGCCCAGATTCCCCGCAGACATGCTGTCCGTCCCCTCAGCCTGGCCTGCTGTCCTTCCCCTCAGCTCTGTGTCGATGCTGGACAGAAGCCTTAAGATGCTGGAAAACATTTCACAGTTAAAAAGCATGGGGTCCTTTTGGTCAGCACTAAGCTGGACTCCAGCCAGAGCTCTTCCAAAGCCAGCGTCGTTATCTCCCTGGGGGCTGCTCCCCGGTGCCCTCAAGGTGTCAGTTCAATGGGCAAGAGAAAGGTGCTTTTGGATCCACCAGAATCAGGGATGAATCCCTTCTCCGGACTAGACACTTTTTATTCTTTTAATGTTAATACCAGGAAAGGCAAAAGAAAGTTGGGAAACCGGTCCTGACTAAAGAAAATGAAAGAGACTTGACAAATAAATATAATACAGAATTCCTGATCGGATCCCGATTTGAGGGAAAAAATTGGCGACAGACAGTAACAGGTGCTGGCGAGGATGTGGAGAAGTCAGACATCTCATATATATAGCTGATGAGACTGAAATAGTGCAGCAGCTTTGGAAAAGCTGCCCTTCCTTTTGTTGGAAAAGCTGCCCTTCCTCAAAAGGTTAAACATGGAGTTCCCATACGACTTAGCAGTTCTCCTCCTAGGTACATGCCCCGGAGAAATGACAACACACATTCGCACAAAACCTTGTCTATGAATGTTCGTAGTAGCAGCACGATTCATAGTAAACAAAAGGTAGAAACAACCCAAATGTCTATCACATCCTAGACGAATATACAAAATTTGGTATATCCATTTCATGGAATAATCCTCACCTAGAAAAAGAAATGAAATGCTGACCCATGCATGCTACAGCATGGATGGACCTTGGAACATTATGCTAACTAAAAGAAGCCAGATTCAGAAGGCCGCATATTATATGATTCCGCTTACACGAACTGTCCAGAATAGGCAAAGCCATAGAGACAGAGACAGAGTAGTGGTTTCCAAGTGCTTTCCTCTTTGCAGAGATGACAGTCATGGATTTAGAATGAGTGGTGAAGTTTGCACAACTTTGTGAGGATGCTAAAAACTACTGAATTACACATTTTAAAAGGGTGAATTTTATTTTATGTGAATTGTGTCAATTTAAAAAATAAATAAAAAGTGGGGGGACAGTGGGGAAATTTGAATATGGAATGTGTATTAGAGAATAGTTTATATCAGTGTGGTAATGGCTTTGTGTTTATGTAGAATGCTCTTTTGCTTTAGAGATGCGTGCTGAAGTACTTCGTGGTCGAGCATCATGACATCTGCAATTTACTTTCACGTGATTCAACAAAAAGCATGCATAGATAGGTTAGCAAGCAAATGTGGTAAAATATCAATAATTGGTAAGCCTCGGCAAAGAGTTACTTGTTTTTACTATTCTTGCAACTTTTATATTGATATTGCTCAAAATAATAGGTTGGTAAATAATATTTTTGAAAGAAAGTGAGGCAGTAAGAGGGGTTTCTGGACCCATTTCCTCTGTGTGTGTGTGTGTGTGGGGGGGGGGGCGTAAACAGTAAACAGTGGTATGTAGAAGCATTGTGGTTCCCCAGCGTAGAAGCTCTCCGATAAAAGGGCCAAGGAGCTGTCCTTTGGGAATTTTATGGAGGCTTTACTACATGGTCACGATTGACTTATCATTGACCATTGGTGATGGATTTGATTTCATGCCTTCCCCACATTTCTGTTTCTCAGGAAATCAGGGGGTGGGACTGAAAGTTCCAATCCTCTAACCACTCACTTGGTTGGCTCCACTGTCAACCAGCCCCCTTCCGTGGGTGGGGTTCAAAAGTCACCTCATTTACATAACAACACATCATTGTTGCTCTCATCACTTAGGAAATTCCAAGTTTCTTGTTCCATTCCCCCAAGTATGGGAAAAATCAGCAGAGTCTCAGGCAGTTTTGAGACTCATGAAGGAGGACTTGACCACATCCCTTCCAGAACAATGGTAAAACCTGTAATTGAGACTGTCGGACCTGGAAGGGACCTTGGGGCCGCCTCGTTTTCTGGAGGTTGACGATGCCTTCCACAAGTGAAACCCACTTCTCTCACACCTCATGCCCACCCAGGACATAGATCAGGAGCATTGGCAAAAGCCTTTAAACCATCTGCTTTTACAGTCTGCAGCCTGATTTTTCAATGTGCAGATTTGCTATGAATTTATAGAGTGTTTTGATTCTAAATTCACAATGTGCATCTTTAATGGCTCCAAGTTTGGATAATTTCATGCTGTTTATATCCTAGCAGCAATGGTTTATGCATATTTCCCAAGTTATTGCCCTCGTAGGAGAAGAGTGAACAACCTCCTTTTACAAAAGACAGTCCCATATGTGCTGGTTTAGTGTGTCTCTCTTCAAACATCATTTTGCATTGAGATGTGAGGAAAGCACGACAGCTGGATGAGGCACCCATCCCAGTTTGCAGGCAGGTGGGTTTGTGGGTTTCCTGGACCCTCTTATCCAGCTCCCAGATGGTACTGCATTTGAAAATCACCAATGAGGCACTTTACAGGCTCCTGCAGTTTTTCTATTGAGACATTTTTCAACCTCATTAAAAAAAGAAATAAAAATGTCGCCCACCTCCATTTCTCATCAGGAAAGGAATTTGTTAATGTGCAATGAGAGCCTTAAAAAAATGATGCAGGGGTTTTCTTTCTGGGAGTCCAGCCTGGGGAGGTAATCAGAAATGTGAGATGTACAGGGTGTTTATTGAAACTTAAAAAAAATTTTTTTATTGTATTAAAATATGTATAACGTGAAAAAAATTTAATAGGGGAAAACTGGAAGCGCTTAAGCATCCAGCAGTAGGGGATAGGATTCATCCACGTATTAGAATATAATGCCACCTTTGAAAATACTTTCAGGCAACTTTGAGTAACAGGAAATCTCTCTCGACACAGTGATAGGTGAAGAAAAAGCTGGTTCCAGGCCTCCAATTAGGTCTTCGTATTTCCGACGCATGCATTGAAACAAGATAAAAAGGGTAACCACAGAATCATTAACAGTGGTTATTATTGTGGGGTGGGATTATGGAGGATTTTAAATTTTTTTAAAAGATAGTTGCAGATTTCACATGCAGTTGCAAAAATGTTACAGAGATCCTGTGTATCCTTTACCCAGTTTCCTATAGAGGATTTAAAGCATAAGGACTATCATTAAAAAAAAAAAAAATTAACTATCCTTCTGGAGAACCTTACTCCAAATCGTAATTGATCCCGTTTCCCTACACCCCCAGAGCCCATTGCCTGGCCTTTTGGTTCACTGTTTGGATCTTAGCACCTGCTAAATGGGGTTAATTGGATCTTTCCTCTGTATGGACTTTCATACAGTGACTTCATGTTGAAGAGCAAGGCGCACCTTCCAGAAGCATCAGGTTTACTCAAACTCTTCAGAGAAGATAGAAAAGAAACATTTTTCTATTAAAATAAAGTTAAAATAAGACATCTATATGTTGGAATGGAAAATAAGATTTGAGATATGACATGGATATTTAAGGTAAAGCAAACTGCTATTTGAGAAGTACTGCTAAATGCTCCTTGAATTGAATTATGCCATCTGCTTCTGCAGCTGGCTTCTCATTCCAGAGGGCAGATGTCAAGGGACACATGGCACTGTAGGTAATCCCTGGGGAAGAGAATGACTGGAGTCACTCTTCTTAACTTTTTAAAAAGCTATTTAGATTTTCTGTCTGCCCTAGGGCCCCGTCTTGCCTGAACGCACCCTACCAGCGAGTCAGGGGCTCTGGGTTAGAATAGTGACTCCAGCATTGACCTCTGTGAGAACCTGGTGGGATGCCTCGTCTCTTGGCCTCCTTTTTCTCACCAGCAGCATGAGCTGTTCAGACCAAGATCATTGCTAAGGGTCCTCTAACTCTAAGATGCTAAGGATGGTCAGCCTGAAGCATGTGACTTTCCCAGGCTTCCCAAACTCCTTATACCTAATTGAAAGTGCACAATGAACTTGCAAGGATTTTAGCATGCTTAAAAGTTAGTCTTCATTGATTTGACTATTTTTCTGCCTCCTTGATGAATCTGCTTGTCAATACCTCTCATTTGTCATTAAAAAAAAAAAAAGACTCAAGGAAAGAAGGTTGTAGAAACTAATTAAGAGGAATACCCCTTTTTTTTTTCTTGTTTTTTTCTTTCCCCTAAAGATTATCTTGGGGATGTCAAAAGCAATTTTTTTTTGGCAGGTTGGACTTTTACAAGAGATGTGTTTACAAAGCATGAAATTAACATTTTTTGCACAGAGCCAAATAATTGCTTATAACATGGGGACTTTAGTAGCAAGTTTGCAGCTTAAGCAGTTACTAGCAAGGTCAAATGCCACATGCAGTAATGCAATTAGCAGACTACATCACCAAAGCAAAGTTAGCCAAGCACCTTGTGAAAGAACAGGTCCCTCCCACTGAGGAATTCCTCCATGAGGTCATTTCAGATGTTGCAGCCCACCGAACATTACAGTGTCACAGGGCTACCCCACTCGAGGGGCTTCAGTCTCCTATGAGTCCACATATAAGGTTACACCCCCAGAGGGTCTAAAGAGGTTCACCAAACAACCTCTAAGCACTTTACGAGACGGGTGGCTTTACCTTCAGACTAAACATCACATTAGAATGAGAAAGTACCAGGTGACAGCATCCAAGGGGAAGAGGCAGTGGAACAGACAAGTTTGGGTAATCAGCGTGCACATTGCAGTAGCAATTTAGGACATCCTTAAATTTCAAAAAGGTGGCAAGAGAATATTAAGTTCCATTCAGGAAAATCTATTCAAGGAAGCATGCTAGTGTCTGATTTTGGACTTAGCATTCTTATTGTTGATGTTCGGTGGTATACCAGATCCACCCTGAAATGTCAATGTGGTAACCCCAGAGAGATTTATTTCTCATTCAGAAATTACACTCTGGCCTAGGTTTCCAGAGCACTCCAGAAGGGAGAGAAAAGTTAGGGGAAGATAGGATCATTGGGAGGTTCCCAGGGAACTTGGCTAAAATTTATTTGAAAAAATGTAAAGAATCTGGGTTGCTCTCATCTTTTCGTGGCTCAAATCCAGATGTTTGGAGAGTGGAAAACTCTTCCTCCATGCTCATCCCACTGGCGGTTTATACTCTGAAACAAAGGAAACAAGTAAACGTTGGAGATGTCCTCTACTGCCCGGCTAGGATCACATTTTGCAGAGTAAAGAGTACAAACCTTGGAGTCAGACAGACCCGGGTTCAAATTCTGACTTTGCCACTTGCTTCATCTGTGGCCTTGGACCAGTTATGAAACCCTTGTAAAATCCTAGCTGCTGTCTACAACTTCGAGATGATCATTGTACCCACCTCAGAGGATTGTTTTGAAAATAATATGAGATAATTCCTTAAGAGGAAATTGTTCCAGAGATAGCCCATAATGTACACCCACTTATCTGCTCATTCAGCTTATCCAGCTAACATTTATTGAGTACCTACATGTGTCTGCTACTGTGCTAGGTGAGGCAAAACAGACACTGCCCCTGCCCTTCTGGAGGTTGTAGTCCAGGCACAGATATGTGTTAATTAAATAACCACTCTAAATAAATGTCTACCTGTGACTAACTTAGTGCTCTGAAGGGTTGGACCATACTGTGTTCGATGAAACCTAGACTGAGTAATCAGGGAAGATTTCCTAGAGGAAGTGGCATCTGAGCGGAAATGTGAAGTTAATTTGATGGAGTAGAACAGGATGTGACAAGTGTTCTTAAGGAAATAGCATGTACAAAAGCCCCATGGTAGCAAAGAGTGTGGTGCTTTTGAGGAACTTAGAAAACTGATTGGAGCTCTGAGACCAAGGAGAGTATGGTGTTAGGGCAGGCTGGAGAGATGGGCAGAGGACAGGCCACGTAGAACCTTGTAGTTTGGTTTCATCTTAAAAGTAATGGGAAGCCATTGAAGGTCTTTAACCAGGGGCTTAAAAACGATTAAGCTCAATTAAATGTTAGCTATTGTTGTTCCTTTCCGGGAACTTTTATAGTACAGTCCAACAATATTAGCTCTCTAATTGGATTCTGTGATTATATAATTAAAAAAAAAAAAACCCAACAAGCATATTGATCTATTTGGTGAGTCCTAAGGCCCAGTACGACATGCTGCCTTCTCCATGTGGTGTTGGAGGGACACTCAAAGCAACCTGGATCCAGGACAGAAGGAAGAGACTGTGAGAACGGGAGCAGGATCAAGTAGGATGTGGTCTGGACCAGCCGAGCCGACAGGCCTGCTGAACCAGCTAGGCTTCCACAGCCCCAGCCAGGTCACTGCCAGGCCTCTGAGAGTGACTGGAGGCAGCTGGTGGGAGGGGAACAGTGCCTGGGAGGGGCCTGGCACAGTCTTGGCAGACAGGACATCAGCATTAAGGAGTCTGAGATGGTCGTGGGGAGGGGCCTCAGGGTGGGACTGGCAGAGGGCAGATGGAACTGGGCTGTGGGTCTGAAGACAAAGGCGTCACTCAGGTAAAGGTGGGAGGAAAGAGAGTCTGGGCACTGCTGCTGCTGTAAGAAAAAGTCCAAGTGTCTGAGAGGAGAGAATGCTGAGCTCTAAAATCTGGGGTCCATTGATCCTACTCTTTCTCCTGGCAAAGGCCAGACTGACCCCCAAAGCTTGAGTGGTAGAACTTGGCTGCGGTAGGGATCAAGTGATGCCAACTCACAGAACGTGCTTGACTCATTCATGCATGACTACGCTTATCAGCAAAACTGGGCAACTGCTGCCTAACAAAAAGTTACGTTTCCCTCTTTCAGTCTTTACCCCCTCCTCTGTCTCTTTCCTCTGGTGAGTACTGAATTTGGAGCAGGATCGTTTGTGTTCCTCATACCACACTTTTATCTAGCTCCAGTCTAGTTGTGTGACTGGATAACTGAACTTAGCATCATTTTGCTTAAGGACAAAAGCAGGACCAGGCTTATTCCTGGGTGCTGGGAGGGCAAAGCACCCCTCTAGAAATGGCCTGGACCCCCAGACTCACAGGTGTTTACAGACAAGAGGTGGGCAGGCCCTGTGATTTCTACATTCTGAGTTGAATGGCATGAGACCACTGGTTTCGTGGGTGCCCCAGCTCAGAAGATGGTGATGATGGCGTCCACACGTCTGGCCCTTCAGAGTCACAGAATGCTTTCATGCCTCCCCCTTCTTCAGAAGAAGTAGAGGCCTTGTCATTAAGTGCTGAGTTTAGGGTCCCATGGAGAGAGAGAGAGAGAGACCCACCAAGTCCAAGGGTGTGCGGGGGTGTGTCTGACTGTCTATGTGTCCATTCCTATCTGGTGAAAAGCTGAAGTTAATATGTTTATAAACTTGGTGTTCTTTGATCCCTGACCTATATCAGACAATGACCCAGTAAGTGCCACATGCCCAGTTATCTATGATTCCTTTGGGAAACTAAAACACACACTGAGAGAGGAAAGCCAACAGGTAGAGTCCAAGCTCAGATTGAGGTCAGCCCAGAGAGCGTGTTTCTTACTAGAAACTAAGCCCTTTGCAGTGTGAAGACTGAGAGGCTTCCCCCCTCCTCTGTGTAATTTTTTAAAATTGGGAAGAATGAAATGGGACCCTTCACATAGGAGACAGCTATTTTTCTTAGCTCTCCTGTCTTCCTTTTGAAGAGCCCGAATAATACACCTTGTAATTATGCCCTGCCAGGCGGCGTATTTTTGCCTCTGAGTGATAGTTGAAATTTCTTGGCAATGAACGCCATTCACAGGGCGCCTGTCTTTTCCCACCTGGTTCCTTTGGCCCCTCTGTGGCCATCTTCCTGCCCACACTGACCTCTAGTACTGTCTGCAGTCCTTCAGTCATCTCACCAGGAAGGGCTCTCCAACCTCCTTGCTTACCCCCGGGGCTGGGAGGGCAGAGCACCCCCTAGAGGGAGCCAGGTCAATCTGATTAATTAAAGTGAACAGGGGAGTGATCACCACTAGCTTAAGCTCCAGGCAGGTAACCTAGGCAACGGCAGGGAGTCTGCACCTCTGCTGACAAGTGACGTGGGATTAATTTCTTCACAGATCTAGGGCCTTCTCTCATGCCCAGCGTCCACTTCGAGAGCCTTGAGAGGAACTGAGGGAGGGGATTGCGAGTAGTCTGCCGGGGTTACTGTAAGTGTTTTGTCCCCTTCGGGAGAATGACAGGGGCGGTGGAATGGGCAGTCATGACCTCAGAAGCCTCGGGGTCAAGGGCAACTCCTTCACTTTAGGAACGTGACGATGTCCCTCCTGAGCCTTAGGCTCCGACACGCGCTACCCGTTCCTAGTCGGTTTCCTCATCTGTAACACGGGCCGATACTAGCAGTGCCACCTCGTGGGCCTGTGAGCGTAGGCCTACGAGCGGCCTAGCATGGCCTGGCATGTAGGACGCCCAATAGGTGCTGGCCCACTGGGTCTTCTCAAGGAGAGGAATGGGCTCCGGGTGCTTGTCTTCTTACACGCTCTTTATTACCAGGCTCAGCTTGGAGATGGGTCCAGAATGGGACACAGGTAAGAAAAGGGGCTACAGATGGGGCACGTCAGGGGAACAACAGAGACACAGCAAGCAGGCAGGAAGGGTGGGAATCAGGGGCAGCAGCCTAAGGGCCAGGAGACCAGTGGAGAGGTAAGTAGTGCACCCAGAGAGGACCTGAAGCTGTTGGAGGATCTCTTGAGGCCAAAGATACGAAGGAGTGCCCCTTCTGGGATGTAGGTTCCAGCAGCCCGGACCACTTGCTGAGAATGCACTTTGCACAGCTGCTGCTCCTGGCTTGAACATGATTCTGGTTGTTTCGCCACCATATGATGCAAAGGCTATAGGGCAGCGGTTCTCAACCTGTGGGTCGCGACCCCTTTGGGGGTCGAATGACCCTTTCACAGGGGTCGCCTAAGACCATTGGAAAACAAATATCAAATATTTACATTACGATTCATAACAGTAGCAACATTACAGTTATGAAGTAGCAACGAAAATAACTTTATGGGGGGTCACCACAACATGAGGACCTGTATTACAGGGCCACGGCATCAGGAAGGTTGAGAACCACTGCTATAGGGAAATATGGACACACAAAAAAGACATGAGATTTTCCTGTTTGGTGAGTGAGCCCAGAAGATACATAATGTATAATGTCTGAAGCTGCAGGTGGATTGGGGAGAGAGTTTGCAATCTGTGGAAACAGTTAAGACTTGCAAGTTATAGAGGAAGAAAGAAATGTCTGGAGCATAACATCCAACGAAAAGCACTGGCTGAATAATCTCAGACAAGCCAAGCTCAGGGCTCCGTTTCCTTATTTAAAATTCTGGAAAGAGCACTTAAGAAATTGTTAATAGTGGTTATCGCTAGGGAATGGGATTGGGGGCTGGAAGTGGAGAGAGGTTTGTTTTTCACTGCGTACCCTTTTGATTTTTTTGAATCTTTTACCATGTGCCTTTATTATTTCTAAAATTGCAAATCAGGTGATAGGTTTGTCTTTTTAAAAAATAAAAGGGGTTGGCTTAGATGATGGGTTTTCAGGCTTGCTTTTTTTAAAAAATAATCATTGGAACACTCTTCTCATAATCTTTCTTGAAATCCTAATAAATGTATGCCAAAGAAGAAATCAGAGCCCTTCCTGCCGGGACTCCCCTGCCCTCAACTCCCAGAGATCCATTGAACATAGTTGGAAAATCACAGGTTTAAATGGTTTCTCTAAGGCCCCTCGCACCTCTCCAGGCCTCCCTTTCCCTTCTATCAGCGAAGGAAGCTTGGGAATAAGCTGCTGCTTTCACTGCTATAGCTGCAGAGGCACATACCCACCCTTCTGGGGAGTCAGCAGTTGGGAGGGATGAGCTGTGCACAGGCTGATGGTCACTCAGACTCCAGGGGACATGAAACAGGTCACCGTTGGATTTCTTCTTCTAGGTTGGAATGATAGAAATGTTCAAAGGTGGATTTTGCAGCCATTTCATGTAAAATGGATCCTGGGGCTTTGATAGGATGCTAAAGGGACAATGAAATGGTATGAGATGGGAGAAGACCCCCATTCACCTTGGTACAAGTATGGTTATGAACACAGGCCCACTGCTTGTCAACACTGATCTTGGCAAGTTGCTTAGCTTCTCTGAGGCCCTTGCCGAATCCATTAAAAGGGGAAATACTAGTGCCTACTTCCTAGACTGCCTTCTGTTCACAGGTTCCACCCGCACTCAAAGGGGAGAGGTGTGTAAGAGGACAAGGGTCCCTGGAAGTCATTCTTAGCATTCTGCCACCACAGATGATTTGGTTTGCAGTGAATGGGAAATTAAAACAAAGTGGTTCTTCGTAACAGATAGTTTGAAAGCATTGGTTTAGAATCTACTAGAAAGAAATGACATGGATACAAATGGCTATAATTTGAGACCTTAAGTGCTAACTTCCAAAAAGAAAAGAGGAGAGAGTACAGTCACTAAGAGGTCAGTGGGAGGAAAGATTATTATCTAAGTGGAAGGGGATAGAATTAGGGTTTCTTGAGGCTGTGGTATTGGAACTAAGCATTGAAAGACGTGTGTAATTTGGATCTTTAAAATATGAGGTTGGAAGACAGGATCCCAAGAGTTATATTTCTGTTTTGGCACCTTTGCATGCAAACACAGACCTAAACTGAATTCTCTGAGTCCTCTCTAAGGTCATTTTGTCACTTCTTATTAGCACAAACGGTGCTGCATAACAGACTACCCCAACCCTCAGTGACTTCAAACAACAACCATGTGTTATTGTTTATGGGTCTACAGATCAGTTGGGTGGTTTCTCTACTCTGGCTGGGCTCTCTCCTGCATCTCTGGGCCGCTGCAGTGGGCTGGGCAGCTCTGCTGGCCTTGTCTGGGCTCTCATGTATTTTGGGGGGTTGGCTGCCTGTCAGCTGGTCTATGGTGACCTCAATTCTCCATGTGTCTCATCTTCCACTTGCCCTTCACATCTTCCTAGCATAACAGCTTAGGTGTGTTCCCTTGGAGGAGGCAGAAAAATAAAAAACAAACTGAAAGAGTTCAAGTCTCTTGAGGCTTAGGCTCAAAATTGACACACTGTCACTGCTTCCTAAATCCTTTTGGCCAAAGCAAGTCACAGAGCCTGCCCAGATTCAGAAGCTGGGAAAATAGACTCCACCTCTTAATGTGAGGAGTACATGATTCCATTGCAGAGAGCATGGACACATGGAGGAGTGGAGGATTGGGGCCACTTTTTCATCAATCTACCACAGTCATCCTGAGAAATCTTGCTGAATTTCTAGAATTAAAAACAAGAGTTTTGTATTCCACCAGTGAGTGAAATCATATGGTTCTTGGTTTTTTCTGTCTGGCTTATTTCACTTTGCATGATGCTCTCAAGGTCCATTCATGTTGTCATAAATGGCTCTATTTCATCTTTTCTTATGACTGAGTAGTATTCCATTGTGTATATGTAGCACAGCTTCTTTAGCAAGTCATCTATCAAAGGACACTTTGGCTGTTTCCATGACTTGGCCTCTGTGAATACTGCTCCGGTGAACATTGGGGTGCACATATCTTTTGTAAGCTAAGGTTTTCAAATTTTTTGAGTAGATACCCAAAAGTGGGATTGCTGGGACATATGGTAACTCTATTCTTAATTTTTGAGGAACCTCCATACTGTCTTCCATAGTGGTTGTACCGGTTTGCAAAAACTCATGGACACAATCAATAGTTTAGTGGTTAGTGGTTATCTGAGGGTGTTGGGGTAGGGGGTGGGAGAGAAAGGACAGGTTCTCAAATAGATGGTGATGGAAAGAGAACTGACTTTGGGTGATGAACACATAACACAACACATAGATGATATTGTAGAATTGTACACCTGGAGCCTATTAATTTTTACTAGCCACTGTCACCCCAATAAATTTAACAGTAAAAAAAAATTAAAACAAAAAACAAGAGCCTCCTTTCCAATTTCAAATGCATTGTTTCTCAAGCGAAGCAAGGGTTTTGGCAGAAATTTACATATGAAAATCGATTCAAAAAATATAAAGTGATCTCTTAACCAGAATTATAAGTGAGGCTTATAAAACAGTCTGTATTCTTCTGTGTGAGTAGAAGACAAAAGAGGAATATTTCTGGGCACCCTTATCACCTATGCTCATGTGGTCCTTCGCCAGCCCACATGATACTCATCCTTCAGTGCCCAGTGTCAATGCCCTCTGCACAACTGTTCCCAAAACAATTATTCTAGAAGAATAATTCATGGTTCTTTACCCAGGTCCCAATAACAGTTTTCAGAATGAAATGATCTCAAATCTGGCCTGTATCATAGACATAAACTGTGTCTTCTATGATGTTCTCTGAAGCACCTAACCCAAGGCCAACAAATAGTAGTTGCAGAATAAACATTTATTAGATGAGTGGATAGATGAATGAATAGATGAGTGAGTAGACACAATGACAGATGCTTCAACAGTTGACCAAAGCCTTCCTTGAGAAAAGTCTTGTATTATCATAAACTTTATTTCTCTTCTTCCAAGTCAGTATATCTGCTTGAAATCTTGGTGTAGTTGTTTCATGTTTATGGACTTTAAAGAAAAAAACAAAAAAATATGGATTGTACGTGGCAGAGAGGAGGAACCATGTTGTTAAACCCTGTCATTATTAGCATAACGTTTCAGAACAAGCTCCCCATCTTATCAGGTGGGGATGGGTAGGTAGGGGAATATTCTCATCAAATAAACTTGTGAAATGCTGGATTAAACAAAGTTTGGCTGCTTTCTTTTCTGTGAGATTTCACAGAGCCTAAATACGTTAGTATACTTTGTGAATCAATCTCCAAGAGATTATTAAAAAAAAGTAAGGGTTGAAAATTGGAAAGATTAGTTTTTGCTGGGGTGAGGGATGTCTTAACAATAGCCTTCTGATCCACAAACCTGATATATTTTTCTATTTAGATCTTTGATTTCTCTCCACAGTATTCTGCACATTTTGTTCACTTTACACTTCAAGCATTTGCTATTTTTGATGCCATTGTAAATGGTATGTTTTATTTCAATTACCAATGTTTCATTGCTGATATTTAGAAATACATTTGATTTTCATGTCAACCTTGTATCCTGTGCCATTGCTAAATTCACTAGTTATACTAACTTTTTTGTAGCATCTTTAGCATTTTTTATATAGATAATCATGTCATTGACAGATACTAATCTGACCTCCATTCTACAGTCAAAGAGTAGAGACCTGGAAAGACAAGGGAACTACTTGCTGCCCCACTCTTCGTAAATGCCAAGCCAGGAGTCTAAGCCTTTGAGATCCTCCTTTAGGGTTCTCTCCCCCACACCACGTTACTTCTTAGGCTTTCAGGCTTCAAGAGCAGCTTGTATCAGTTAAGATTAGATTTAAATGGCCTAAGTTTATTGTTCTTTCACTTAAATGTCTCAAGGTTTGCAGTCCAGGGCTAATAAGACACTTCTTCTCCATAGAGTCCTCGAGAACTTAGGTTCCTTCTCACTAATATCTTCACCACCCCTAGGGTATCGACCTCTCCCTCATGATCCAACATGGTGCCATTTGCATTCTAGGCAGCAAGATAGAAGGATAGAGAAGAGGGCCAAAGGGGCACACCAGTGATTTCTTCCAGTAGGTCCCATGCACTGAGTCAACATCTATGCTCACAACTCATTGGATAGAACCTAGTCAGACTGCATCTAGCTGCAAGGATCTCTGGGAAATAGCATCTTTATTCTGAGCAGTCATATTCCCAGCTTAAATTCCTTTTACTGTGGAAGAAAACGAGAACAACTCCTGGGAGACATACATCAATTTCTGCACGAACCTTAAGGTTAGGAATTCAGAAAGAAAACAGCTTGGAATTGAAAGAAGGAAGAAGGTGGAAGAGTTCAAAGTCTGTTGCATCTTTTAGAAATCATTTCAGGATCGAGCGAACCAGCTCTCTTTAGAGTTTCGTAGCTCATTAAGTTGACCTGAAGCCATTTAGTTAGAGGATAAAGTTAATCCTCAGAACCCCTTTATGGTATTAAATCTTTGTGACTGTGTTAGACATGTCTAATCATGGATGACTTTCTTTCTTCTAGAAAAGATAAAATGAAAGATGTCTGTGCTTATTCATTCATTCAACAAAAATTGCATTCTCCTACCCTCGTGGAACTCACAATTTGGAGAGAGATAGGCAATAATGAAATCATCACCCAAGTGGATGTGAAGTCCCACGGGAGCAATAAGGATGCTGTAAAGGCACACTCAGGGATGTTATCTAGTCAGGGAGCTCAGGGAACACTTGCCTGAGAGTTTGGAGTCGTTCCTGCAGGAGTGTCTGCTTTCATAGCAGAGAAGTGTGTTCTGAGAAAACCATGCTGTGTGCTTGTGGTACTTACACCTCATATGTCCTGCCTGGGATAGCATATGTCTAAGAGATCATTACATAAGAACAAGAATGCCAGAGTGAGAGTAAGGTGTGGGTGGGGCAGGGGATGGGCATGCTGCTCAAGGAAATTCAGAGCCCTTTGTGGCTTCCTTGCAAAAGAAAGGGAGAAGAGTTTCCAACTCAGAGGTTCCAAGACAGCAAATGGAGGAGGCCAGGATCCTAGTACAGTCAGAGACTTTCCCTGTGGGCCAGGAAGAAGCCCAGGAGCTAAGTGTCAGAAGGATTTTTCTAATACCTGTAGTCTTCTGCATGAGCATGCTAATCTCAGGGACCGTTCATGTGCTGTAGCAAGGAAAGGGTTACTGAGTCCAGTGGTCCCTCAGAGCAGAGGCATCTCAATTCCCACTCACACTCACTACATTCTGTGACTCTGAGGCATGGCCCAAGGGAAGGCCCAGGCAGCTGTAGGGGAGGGGGAGGGCAGCACTAGGGGAGGGGCCAGCCATCAGTCGCCTTCTGCTTCCCCACCTCCCCTCTCCCCACTGCCTTGGGGGATCTTTGCAAGCAGTGAACAGCCAGCCTGAAGATCTGAAGCTGTAGAAATCAACCAGTGGATCGCATCTCCTCTAGCTATGGCAAGTGTGGCAGAGTGTCCTGTCCCCTGGTCCACACTGGCTGACTGGTAAGGGCCTCTTGGAGCATGGTGTTGAGAAGGATTCTCAGTCTCAGATCCACAAGAAAGAACATTATGATAGGTTGGTGATGCCTGCCTTTATTCTAGTGTGATTATAGCATAGTGAAGAAATGGGATAATATATGTAAAAATGCTTTGTAAATTGCAAAGTACTATCCAAATAATAGCTAATAAATATAGCTATGATTTTTAGTATTTCCTGAATACCAAACACTGCTATGAACTTTACTTGCTGTGTCTCATTTAATCCCCACAATAACCTTTATGCTAGATACTATCAATATCCACCATGTTACTGTCGGGGAGCCCAGACATGGGAAAACTGTGGTTTGCCTGAGCTAACACAGCTAGGAGGCAGGAGAACTGACACAAGCCTGGGCCTTTCTGACACCCAAGTATATGCTCCTTTACACTGTGTTCAGCCATCTTCAGAATGTATGGGATGGTGATGGTAATTATTACTATTAATAAAGCAACTACGCTATTGCTTGGTGGCTCGGTCCTAATTCCCCAACTAGGAGACTAATCGAATGTGTTTGCAGTTATTTTTCGGTCCCGGAAAGGCTTGGAACTTGCCTTCCACTCAGCTTGCCAGTTTCGCCTGCCTTTCTGGTTCCCCATCCATGTCTGGTCTGCAGAGGAATATAATGACCCTCTGTCATGCTCGATTTGCCAGGCCTCTGAGAGAACACTTGTTAGAAGGTTTCCTGCAGCTGATCACACAGCAGAAACCCTGAAACTTTCAAGACCCCTGTGAACACGGTGCAGAAGTACGACTCACTTCAGCAAGTTTTCCTTCCTTGGAACTGTGTTTCTAGCACCTTCCTAGACACCTAGCAGTGGGAAGCAGTGGGCAGGTGTGTGTGGTAGGGACTGTTGGAGGCGATGATTACACTCAGGTGGCGGTTGGCAGTGTGCAAAACACTTTTCATATCGATTTTCTCCCCAAGCCTCAGTTTTGTCATCTACAAAGTGGATGTAATGACAATAATAATATAATGAAGTCTCATCTTGTGAAAGGGTTAGGTTATAATAAACTCACCACTTTGGAAGAAAGTACCATACAGTCACCCTTGACAATCACCTATGGGATAGAAAAACAAACCACCTCTCCAAAGTGCAGTTTGGGCAATTTCCCCTGTAACATTAAAACTGAAGATTTCCCATGTTTAAAGTCATCACAGTGCCTTCTGAGGTAACGAAAATACCTCTCTTTCAAGAGTAGGCTCACTCAGCACCAAAATGCCCACATTCTCAGAGGCTGGAGAGAACTAGGCCCCTGGGGACACCGTCAAGGGCACAGACTCCCTGAGTATGGGGACAGGAGGATCGCCAGCCCCCTCCAGTGAAGACTTCTTCCTCTTCCTTTTTGACCAGGCATCATTTAATTTCTGAAGGCTAAATATATATATGATACCATTCTGTTAGGTCTGATTTCCTCTGTGAACAGGATTAAAACTTGAAAGTAGCATGTGATGAAACAAACACCAGGCTAGATGAGGGGAGATCTGGGCTCAGGTCCCAGGTCAGCCCCACCTGCAGCCATGGGACCTTAAAAATGAACTTACCACCCAAATGTCCAAGTTCTCAGGCTGCCATTCTTGACCTACAGGACCTTCATGACTCTTTAAAAACAAAACAAAACAAAACGGCTGTCTGTCCATCCTCTCTTCTGTCTTCCTAGCCCGAGCTGGCATCATCGCTGCCTATACCACAGTGATAGCCTCCTCCCTGTGGACCCTTCCTCTTGGCCTCATAACTCCTCCACCTGCCTGCAAGAGAGTTTTCCCCATGCAACCTGATTGGGCCACCTCCTCATATAAAATACTTGGCTTTCCCAATGCCTCTGGGAGGAAGACAAAATTCTCATCTCTGCCCAGCTCGCATCCCCACCAGCCTTCCCCTCCTTGTCTGTGTACATGTACTCTGCTCTTCCTTCAGTCCCTCCTATGTTTCATATTTGCCCAGCCACAGGGCCTTTGCACAGCCATGCTTTTCCTTCTGTCTGGAATGCTCTGTTCTTTCTCATGCA